>CATIWQ010116895.1:0-12793 GCA_949673415.1 Euphorbia schlechtendalii | reverse complement strand
GGTTTAAAATTTTTGTTTTGAATAAAACAATTCATTTTATTAACAAATATGTTGGCCATTTTTATTTAATGGAAGTGCTCGCATGGCATGAAGTGAGGTCAATTCTCCAGGAATAAGTTTTCTATTCCCTTCGTGGGGGTAATCTAACATGAATTTTCATAAATAGAAAATAAGAAGAATATATATTACATTTATATTTACAATAAAAAAGAGTAAAAAATATTCCTAGGCCGACATGTAAATAACATAGGAAGCATGAGATGAAGCAGCTCTAAGAACTCAGAAACTTACCTTTTCGGCTTGAATCCACTTTGGCGTATCCGTATGATCCCCGGGAGCGTTCCTTTCGTTAGTTTTTAAGGTTGTGGTTTGGATGGAAAATAAATGTTTATTTATCCAAAAGATAATTAGACTCATGTTCTAAATTTTTTTTAGACCCGAGAATACCTGAGGATTTTAGAAGAAGAAGAAATAGAAGAAAGTAGATTTGAAAATAAAAAGGTTTCGGAATCCAAACGTGTTTTGGATCCGAGTGTAAGAAAATATTTTTGGTGTTGTTCTTCTTGAGAAAATCAGACTTTTTTTGAAAAAATCTCCCCATCCGGAATATTGAAAATTCCGCGAAAATTTATATGTGAAAAAACCCTCAAATAAAAAAAAAGTAAACAATTTCCGGTTCTCGCACTAACTAAAAATGGCCAACATATTTGTAAAAAAAATGAATTGTTTTATTCAAAACAAGAATTTTAAACTGTTGATGTTTTTATTAAGCCACACCGGCCTTCTCAAAATCAAATCGAACATATGTGTAAATGATGTGTTATACCCTGTGCTAACCTTTGTGGATGCAGGAAGATTAGGATTGGATGTATGTTTAGGATTTTATTTTTCCTTCGGGTATCGCAATTTCAATTATTTTTTTTGGGAATTGTAATTAATAGACTAGGCGGGCGGTTTCATCCCCCGAGGTTATGTTATTTTAATCTTTACTTTCGCGCATTTATTTATCGCTTTATGTGTGGTTTTATTTCTTTCCGCATGCGCGATAAATCATACATTATAAATTGAAAAAGACATAAGTGCGAATATGCACAATTAAGAAATACAGTTTTCTATAGATGTAATATAATGTGATCCAATAAGAAATAAACAACTTATCCCGAACCCGAATCTCTATGTCTTAGTGGGCCGTCCCTCGGACATTAAGCCTCACAAGACTTTAATTCCTGAAAGAGCTAATCCAGGTGGCGACTCTACACTAAGAGACGACGGATTCAGGTTTGACCACCTGAAAATGTTTTCGCTTCCTCTTTAAAACTTTTCGGGACCACGACCCGGTACATTTATATTTTCAATGTAAACAACCCGGTGGACCGCGCCTCTCATTTCGCGCGCTCTCGGCTTATCGCTCTGTGTCATCCGCTCACATCCCTAACTACAACCCGAGTGTATCTCGAAAATGTTTCTTCCGCCTCGATTAATCGTTCAAAACATGCATGTATAGTGAGCTAAAATACTTGTGAGAATGCTCTTCACTTTAGCATGAAGAACAAAGAGGCAATCTCTTTGTTGTTAAACTTCTCTACAAGAAAAAATGGGAAAGAAAGTCTCGTTAAAGCAATAGTTCAAGTTAACTTCAATATATAGTTTATGTTGTTGTGAGCACGGGATTCTTGGTCCTTCTCGCCAAGCGATGATGAGAAATATTTTCACTTGCCTCTTTTGTTTTAGTGATCATTTTTAAATTACGAGACATTCGGAGGAGATTCTGTGATCTTTCCAAAAAAACCCATAGAAAAGTCCAAGAAATAATTAAAAAATAAAAAAATTAAAACATTAAAAAATTAAAAAAGATTAATAAAATTAAAAAAAAATAAAAAAAAATTTCCCACCCGTCCCCGTCGTACTAGCCCGAACCGGTTCGATTTGCTAGGATCAGTACCTCCCCTATACAAGGTTGATACCGGCATTAGGAACGGCCTGCCTGTGCAGGTCGGTCCCAACTTGGCCAGGCTGGTTCTAGCCTAGAGCGGCCCCTTCGGGGACCATGATCGGCCTGCCCAAATGGGCCGATCCCAATTGTTTTGTTGCCCAATCCAGAATTTTTTTACCTCTTTTGGCCTTAACTTTACTTTTTTGTCTAAAAAATACCCCTCCTTGCTCAAATAATTACAACTTTTACCTACCACTATAAAAGCCAAAAAAATTAGATTTTTTGAGGGGGGTATCTTACCTTTTTGGGAAATTTTCTTTGAGAGAAAATTCTAGTGAGAGAAATTGGGGACTTTTTGGGAAAAAGTTGGAAAACTTTTACACTTTCGTTTTCTGACATTTTTTCTCCGAAACTCCCTCTGCCTTTCGGGGTTTGAGTTAGAACCTGGAAATCTAACTCTCAGGTTTTCTATTCCCTTCAGTAAAAAAACCTTCTTTTCTGCCTTTTTTACCAAAACGACTGCAAAAAGATTTGTGATCTCATTCTTCGACATTTCTGGCTCCAAAACTTCCGAGTTCACGTCGAATGGGTAAGATTATGAGCTTCTGGAGACTCTTTGGTTTTATTTCGTGTTTTATTGTCTATCGTTTTTGTAGTTTCAACCTAGTTTGTTTATTTTCCTGCTCTTTATTACTATTTTAGGCCCCACACGACGGGAAATCCATTTTTCCTTGATAACCAACCACATTTATGCCATGTTTAAATCTTAAACAATAAAATTGATTAATCGAGTCTAAAATCAATCAATTTCCGATAAAAGCGCGTGGGGAACCCGAATTCCCCATTTTTAAATCAATGAGCGCGTGATTCACCCTAATCTAACTTATTACCATGACTAATCTTGTTTGGTTAGCTAACTATGCCATGATGTTGTGATATATATCTCGTGCTAACCTTTGTTGATGTAGGTAGTCTAGGTTAGATGTATGCTAGGGTTTTATTTTTCCTTCGGGTATCGTAATTGTAAATAAAATGTATTTGTAAATCATTTGTATATTACCCTGGTTTGTATTATTATATACCCTACCCCCTTTAGGTTAGAAGTCTTGTATTTACTTTATTTATCACTTTCTCTTGCGTATTTATGACTTTATTTATCGCTTTCGCATGTGTATGTTTAACTCCACTATAAACCGAAAATGACTAGAAATAAATCGAAAAGTCTTAAAGGTAGTTGTTTGCTTGAAATTAAAACTCAAATAACGACGAATTAGGTAACTCATCCAAACCCAAATCTCTTCACTATGGTACGGTTTATGCTTAACGGATCTAGGCTGTACTAAATTTCCCGTAAGAGCTGATTCAGGTGGTGACTCCGTAACAACGTAGGAGAGATGTTTAGGCCTCGAGTCTTTCGAAACTTTTCTTTCTCATTTCACATTTTTCATAAAAACCCCACGCCCCATCTCACAGGGCCGGCGCCTCGCGGAGACCATGCGGGTCCAAAACGTCATCCGCTCACATTTGTGTTTTTCAAACTTAGAGGATGTCATCAACTCATCTTCAATGAAAAAAAATTGCTAAATTTTGGTATCAAGAACAATAATCTTCTATAATTGTATTGTGTTTATCTAAAGTTTTAGAACAATGGTGTAATTAACTCCTCTAAGTTGTAATCATCCATATGGTGTGATGAGATCCCACAAATGAATTTTGTTATTGGTTTAACAGAACATTATGGAATTGGAATTTGATGCTACAGAAAGCAAGTACAATGAAAAAAGGGAAAATTGAAAATTTACAAGAACCTAATACATTTGAAAAATAAAGATAAAATTGGACTATGTAAAGATAAAACATCAATATACTATTGGTACTTGAGACCATGTTCTGTTCGTGCTAGAATTTATCCTCAAATTACAACGAATTCCAAAACAATATTACATATCAGTAGAAACTAGTTAATCTTACCACTCTATTACAATTCGCAATCTATTATGCAATTTGCAGTAAATATAACAAATAAAATATGCCGATTTTAATTCCGCATAACTTTTTCCTTTTTTGAACAACAGACATCATTCTCACTTCATTCATCTCTCTCTCTGTACTTCTGCTATAACTAAACTTTTTGCACTTTTTTTATCTAATGGCTACCAATTTTACGGTCCAAATATCAACCCAAATTTTCACTTGCATCTTTTTATATCCATGGTGCAGAGTTGTAAAAGGAACACATTATAATTCAATTTTCGCCAAATTCATTCATTTGTAACACTGTATTTCTTAAATTCTTGAAATTAAAATCAAGTTGCACACTTACATTTTAGATGAAATGAATGCTTTACTTTGGATGAAACTAAAATAAATTTCGTGATCTACCACCTCTATTGTTAAGAAACAAATGCTTTACTTCGGATGAAACTAGTTCTTATGGAAAGACATTGATGCTTGGCATTTTTTATGCCATTGAGAAACTAATCATGACTTTTTCAAATGTAAAGGTAATAACTTTACAAAGTTATAACAAAAATGAAACATAGATGATTGTTGTCATGTCAGCATATATTCTCATTTTCTATGTACTAGGCCTTAGAAATAACAGTAGCGCGCGAGCGCGCGCACGTACATGCATGCATCCATACATACATAGATACATACATACATACATACATCTTTAGTATCCGGAAATTGAGAATTACTGGAGCTCAAATGCACACTTGTTTGATTGTTCAAATTAATAGGCTTTCAACAAAAGATGATTATTTTGGCAGCATTCTCTACTTTGTCGAGTTCTTACTCAAATGTTTGAAAAAATGATCATCACAACTATGACTTAGTAGGTAAAGTTTCTTTGAAATATCATGTAAATTCATTTTTTCTTCACAGATTGTTGGTTTCTTTAGCCTCATTTTTTCAAAGTTTCTATTCAGCTTCTCGTTCTATGCGAGATTATACCCAACTAGGCTACAATTCACATTTTAGCTTGTTCTAATACTTTGGTGATCTTGAAGCGAAATTGAACAATGTTTGTTTATTCATTGGGAAAATAAAAAATATGATTACAAACAAAGTTAAGAGGCACCGCACCATGACTTTAATCTGGTAAATTGCTGATCCGATTAATTTCACTCTATGCTTAGAGGATACAATGATAACTAAAGCAAAAACATAAAATATTGGATATAACAGACAAGAGACACAATATTCTGCTTGCGCTTGTTGTTTGACCTCTTTCAGTCCTTTTCATTTTGCCTCATTTTAAGGAAAAATGTCGATGAGTTACTTCTTTATGAACATCCATGGCTTAATGCACTCAAAGTGGTAGCTATGTCCATATTCCACTGCCAATAAATCTTCTTCATAGATTTTCAATTTCATTTAATTTACATAGAAATGAAATTAAAAATCTACAACAATTATTCCTTTTTTCTCTAGTGCATGGACAATATCATGTTTGGTATAGTATAGGACGTCATCTGTATCTAGTAGTACTGTAAATATTTCAAATTAAGAGTGCTTACATATGTTAATTTCTCAATATCACATATACGTATAAAAAGTACAAAGAGTAGAAGATAAAATAGTAAAATCATACTCTGTACATTCTTCCACCTTTCATAATTCTCTCCTTCCAAACCACCCAGATGACGTTGAGCGATGTTTCTGAGTGTAGCCCGGTTTATGTTCGAAAAATGTTTTCCAGATGGTGTCATTCATCTAATGCAAGAAAATATTTTAAAATTATCATCAGAATGAACACTCAGCAGTACTATAGAAATCTATTCAATTTCATAAATTTTCAACAAAATGAAAACTCAACAATAATATAGAAAATGTTTAAGATATATGTGGATTAAGCTTTTCATAGATAATAAGCCTTCCAGATATTCAACAAACCCTTTATAACCCTATCAAATCTGTTATCAAGCGCAAACTAAACTATCATCATTTTCGCCACATCATCCATCACTTAATAAATCACAATTCTGATCATATACCATTCAGATGGTAAGATAAGATCTAAAGACAAATTATTCGAATTTTTAGATCTGTAATTTGCTAAGTGATGGATGAGCAAGATAAATTAAAACTTAAAAGGAAAGAGAAATCTTACCTTGGAAATCCATATAGAGATATAAAGATTCTGGTAAATCGCTGATCTGATTATCTAATATTATACAAGTAGAGATCCTCACGTTCATGTCGGCCTACATTTGTAGAGGAGAACAATGGTGTTTGTTGTTTGGCAATCATAAAAATACTTCATATTTATAGCAGTATAATGAGTATTTTCTTGGCATATGGCGTGGCACGTTACACAACAAACTCGTCATTTGTCACTTTTTCATTGGAAGAAACATGTAACGTACATGTGACACAACAAACTCACCGGCCATTTGTCACTTTTGTATTGGAAGAAACATGTAACGTACCATGATTGTGGCACGTTACACAACAAAAATGCCATTGGTCACATCTTCATTGGAAGAAACACGTAACGTACACGTTACACAACAAATTCGCCATTTGTCACTTTTGCATTGGTAGAAACACGTAACGTACATGTTACACAACAAACTCATCAGTTGTTACTTTTACATTGGAAGAAAGACATAACATACACGTCTTACAACAAATTTGCCATATGTCACTTGTGTCATCATATATGGGCTCTGCCAACCAAATATCAAAGTGTTGGCATTAAAGTGTTACCATTTTAATATAGTAAATTAACTTATACCAACACTTATTTGTTAATGTTGACAAAAGTCTACCAACAATAACACATTTATTACAATTACAAAAGTGTTAAAAAAGTACATTTGGAAGGCGGGAATGTGAGTGTTCGAATTTTGGTGAACAGTGAATAAATAAAATGAAAGAAAATAAATTAAACGAACAGAAATTATGCTCTCTATTCACAGGGTTTTACCCTTAAATCCAATTATGCTGTGATTTCTCCCTTATCTCTCAAGCAACCACTTTACTCTCTAACCTCTCCCCACTGGGATCTTCGATTCTTCTCTGTGTTGCGATTCTCAGCCTTTCTCTCTCCGCTACTATATCTCAGCAGCCTAAATCCTGAACCATCGCTGGCTCTCATCAGCCTCTCCACGTACCTCTGCGAGTTCTCAGTGTCACCCTCTTGAAGCTCAAATCTTCGATTGTGAAGGTATGAAATCTAAGCACATCCATCGCCAAGCTTATAATGAGGCTTTTTCTCATTTCAAAGTGCGTTCTTCCTAGACTCTCAATTGGGGCCTCAATTTCTATGATCATTTAGAATTCAATCAATGGCAGAAAACTTAAAATGCATGGTCCGTCCCCCTAATTTTGGTACTCAACTTTTGCTTTCAAAGTATAAATTAAGTTCTTATCTGAATGATGGTACTTTAAGGAGCTTGGTTAGCCTTCATTAAATGTATTTGAGATGCCTCAGAGAACGACGAGAGCCGCACTAAGTTAATCGATACTCTGCAAGTCTATTTTTTTGTAATTTTTTTTCGGTAATAGCAAACTAGGTAATATTTGAGGAATACTTTTGATATTGTATGACTGGAAAATTTAATGGTACAAAGACATAATCAAATCCAGAATTGTAAGGAGGTATTCATGTTTTCTTGTTGTTTTTGCAAATTGTCAACTATTTCAATTGAGTTTTTTCTTTGTTTCCTTGAATCACAAATGCTTATAGGCTGATATGCTTTTGACTAGGTGGAGCCTCGATCTGGAGTTTTGAGATTAAGGCTACTGCAAGAGACCCATTTTACTATTTCTTATGTTTATGGTCATTTTTTACTCGTTGTTTAATAATATAGTTCCTCTGCATATTTAATTTGAAATTCAATTATTCATTATTTTTCTATCTTTTGTATAGAAGAAAGTTGGTTGTTTGCTCTCTAGCTACTAAAAGTTTGGTTATTCTTTGCCTTTTGAACCTTAAAGGACTTGTAAGTCTATTCTAGAGGGAATCTGAATCTTATAGGAATTCGGTATCCATTCTGTAACTATATAGGATTCTAATAATGAGTGTCCTTGTTTTATAGGAGCTTTTTCATGGTTTTGATTCCTGCTTGTAGGTATGTTAAAAAATTGAGCGATAAAAATGTTATGCATTTGTTTTTAAATTTTCATAGCTTTGGTACTAAAAACGGAAGAAATTATGCGTTACAAATTGTATTAAATTCTACCATCCAATAGTTCAAATATGGATTTCTAATTGAATAAGCTATGTTTTGAAGTTCTTTATGATCAATGAGATTTTGATCAAATTTAAAAACATGGCAAAGTATGGCTGCATGCCTTTTAAGGGGACTTGAAGCATTTTTCCCATCTTAATTACGCATTTACCCTTTTAGCGTCGTTGCCTAGTTGCTATGGAATATATTTATATATCCAGCTTAATGTGTTTGTGTTGCCTAGAATGGCTTTTCTTACTTGATGTTTAGTAGAGGTACAGGGTCTTGTTTAACATCTTCACTTTCAGTAGATTCTCAAAGTCTTCAAGAACAAGTTATGAGCTTAATAATCTTCAATTTGTTTCGATCTTTGGCTAACTTGATAGATTGTTGATTTTTTTTGTAGATTGAAAAGCTATCCACTTTCTCTGATACGCCTACTCTTTCAATTACTATGATTTTGTAAAAGATGTTTTAGTTCACAGGTAAGTTTTCGAATATTTATGTTTATGCCTTTAATCTAATTATCTTAACTACTTTGTACTTGCCTCGATTTCAATAACAAGTTGAACCACTGAAGTATAGGACTGGATTGTCTAGGTTCTTGGTTATTTATTCAGTTGTTTAACTTTCAGTTTTCAGTATTTGATTGTTCTTTGTAGAAAGTACTCACTGAATGTTGACAATTGAGGAGTTAAAATGCATGTTGGGGGTAATCTCATTCAGGAACCTATTTCAAATCTATCTTCCCTTCATAATCTCTATTAGTGGAATTAGCACTAGTTTTAACCACCTTACTACAAGGTCTCAAGGTCTTTAAACACAACTGGATGTTAGTTTGGAAATTTAGTGTTCCACCTAGGGATCCATTGTTGCTTCCCCGCCAATGGCGGACTGCCATTGGAACTCAGAGGTCCAATAAATCAGATGCTACTAAAAAGGAAAAGCGACGCCGATGCATATACAAGTCAAACAAAAAAAGGTGCAAAATTGCAGATTTGGCAAACTGGCAACTGGTTTGTTAAAAAATGATTTAGTCATAGATAGTGTTTATGTATTTTATGTTATATTTTGTAGTCAAATCTGTTCATTTTGTCCTATGTTTAACTTTCTATAGGCTTGGCAAAAATCATACCTTCTTTTAGATATTGTGCATATGTGTTTGCATTCGGATTATGGACCAGCTTACTCATGCCTTGCTTGGCTCAGTTTCTTCCTGACACATGGCATTATCTGCATAATCATCGTTGGATATCGATTTTGGGATAGCTTGCTAAAGGCCAGTTGGGCTCATTTTAATTTAACTTGCAATTATCACATTAAAAGGATTATGGATGGAATGAGATGATTTCATAAATTTTTTTTGTAAAAGTAGTATATTATGTGAATTGAGTGTCAATGCAAAACTATTGTTTAGCTCATGTGTAATTGTTGATGGGTGATTTGTGTTGACTTCATTAAGTTGTTTTCCTCCATGCATGATAACCAATTTGACAATGCGTGTGGAGAAAATAACTACGAAAATGATTATAGTGATAATGGAACTGAAAATTATGTCCATCAGGCATTTTTAGCAGATTGTTCTGAAGCACACTGTAATAAATAGAATACATACCTTTGGCCTAGCCATTCCCGAGGAGAATTCAATATAAACATAGTCAAATTTGTTATGTTGAGATATTCTTTGCTGATTCTTCTATTGTATGTTTTGTGTACTTTATGTTATTAGTGTGTAATAGCTGATTTATTGAACGGATTTGGGAGAAGAGGGAACATCCAGTGAATCAGCATTACCAGCCATTGGAGACCAAAACAATGCTGAGAAACTACATCTGTTGAACAATAGAATTTCAAGCAATATTGCTGCTATGCTATTATAATAAATAGGGTTAATGACTGTATATATGTGATTGACAATCTTGATATTTACAAGAGTCATGCATCCAGTTGTTAGAAAGAAAAAACCTAGCTAATCAGGTGCAATTCAGGCATGTGCCATTCCATACTCAAAAATTAGTGGAAATGAGGTAATCTCATGTCACTGAATGAGATTACATCCTAAATGTTGTGGGTGGACAAGTGCAAACCTAAAACCCTTGACAAGGTTATGGTCCATGAAGACATTTCCCTAAACCTCAAGTAGCTAGTACTTTCTCTTTGTTTATTTTGTTGATTCAATTTCTTCAATTTACTTGAGTATGTTATTCTTGGTTTTACTTGTCTAATTAGGCTCTTTGATGTTTCTAAATTTGAAGGTCGCGGAACAAGATTTTCCGCATTTGCTCTTCTATGGTTCCTTTGGGGCGGGGAAGAAAACCTTAATCATGGCCCTTGTTTGCCAGATTTTTGGTCCCAGTGCAGAAAAGGTCTATGATTTCTCAATATTACACTGACGAATTCAATTAAGTTTCAAGGCCTTCTAATGATGTGCCACTTTCTTAGAGCTGACACTAGTATTTGATTTGCTCTTTTTTCAGGTTAAGGTGGAAAATAGGACTTGGAAAATGTATGTTTCTCTTTCTTTTTTTGTTTCCCACTCTAATTTGCTTAATTGATGTTTTCATTGGTACTTTTCTTCTAATTTAGTAATAGTAAGAAACTTTAATAGCCTGAAGAGCACAAATCACTAGTTTTCGAGTATTTTTCAATAACTTTATTTCCTTTAGTGAGTCGAAATCAAATCATGTGATTGGTTTTTCTTTTTTGTCAGCAACTTGCAAATCCTGATCGGGAAGGACCATTGATAGCAGAATTGTTCATCGTTACGCGTAAACGGAAAGATCGATGACATTATCGAATCGTAAGAAATTGTCTAACTTGAAATATTGTATATATATATGTGAAGATTTGATAAATTATGTGATTTGATCTTCTATGCATGTGATTTGATAAATTATGTGAATATTGTTGTGAATCAGAACTGTTGATTATTATTTTACTTTGGTGATTTCAAATTCTCTTCTGATTATTACTTTACTTTCTAATTAATTGTTCTAGTTTAATGATTCTTTCTATAATTTCAAATCATTATTTTATTTCACCAGATATTTAGACCAGGTAAAGAAGTGTGAATAAGTTCAATTTGCATGCTGGTTATGCTTATATGTTCCTCTCGAAGTTTAAGCTTCACTGACTTTATCTTTGTAATGCTAGAAGAAAGTTGTAATACAATGGTAAATTATTTAAAGAATTTTGTTTTTGACACTTTCAGTTATTCAAGATTTTCAGTTTGTGTTGCTAGTACTTAATGGTTGGAGTGGAGTCATATGGTTTGAAATTGTTTTCTACTTTTCTATTTTTATTAATTTAAACAACTAGAACCTATATCGTTCTTTTAGCACAGTTGGTTATTTTAGAATATAAGTTTTTGCTTTGAAAGAATAATGGTATGTAGATTTCCACTTTGAACTAGTTAGATAAGGTCAAAGCTTCTAAAATTAAGTGTTTTCTGCAACTTGTTGTTTGCCGCAGAGATGATAAAAGAGGAGCTTATATCAAGACTCCTACTTCAGTGTTCTTAGTCCGTAAAAGCATATTAGTAAAAGCATATTTTCTTTAACTCTACCATCATCAAATCCTTGTGCTTACATTTAATAACATTATTTCCTTTATTGCATAATACATATTGTTCATTTGCACCTATTTGTTATGTATTTTGAAGCTCACTGGATGTTTTTGCTTTTTTCTATTTAAATGTTTGGTGATTTCTTATGCACTATTTTGGTGATTTCTTTTTTACATAGAATGCAATTCAAGAAATGTGTCATCTGGTGCACAAAGTGAGAGTGTAGAACAAATTTTGAAGGGTGAGGTATCGCATGGAGCTTCTTGGTTTGTTGGTAGGCATATATTGCCAAAAAAAGCAAAGGGAAAATCTGTTGAAAGAATTTCTGGGTTGGATGAGACAAAAAAACAATCAAGGAACTAAATGAAGGAAGAGATGGAGGAAAAAATGAACCAAAAGATGGAAGAGAAATTGAACGAAAAGATGACTTAGTTTGTTAGAAAGTTGGTATAAAATAATTCATCTTTAAATATCAATTTAGATGCATTTGGTGAGTGTTCAAGTGAGAATGATAATGTCTTTTTCAAAGAGAGACAAGAATAGTACTTTGTGAATGTTATGATAATAATTTTTAGATATCACTAGTTCTTTCAACTAATAATTTATGGATGTTATTAGTTTTTGTTACTGAATTATGTAACATGAATGTTATTTAATGAATTATATTTTGATTTAAGAGGATCGCAATCATATGATATTTATACAAATGTAGAATAAAGTGTAGCATGTTGGCTAATCTATGAAAGTATTGGTAAAATAAAAAAAGTGAACAATTTGAATATGTTGTTATTTACAATAAAAAATGTTGGTTAAAATAGAAAATATATTAATGAAAAGTGTTGGCATTTATAGCAAAAATGACATCACATCAAGTGAAAGTGTTATTTTCATATGCATTTACTAACATCTAAAAAATGTTGTCAACAGATAATAAAATGTTATATAGGGTTCTCTGCCAATACTTTTTACTCATGATGCATGACTTAATCAATGACATGTTACATTATTATGATACATGGATAAGGATCCTCAAAAAGTCATATTTGGTAAAGCTATAAAATTATTCAACCCAACCATCTATTAAATTTAAATAATTGGTAATTTGTAAATTAT
>CATIWQ010116886.1:0-54244 GCA_949673415.1 Euphorbia schlechtendalii | reverse complement strand
GCTATTATTCTAAGAATACACTAAGACTACCCTTCTAAAACCACTGACTAGATCGTCGGAGGATCTTCGCCGGAAACACTTCCGATCGAAGATTTGTTTTGCAGGACCTTTGAAGACTCGATAAGTGGAAGATCACTTTTGGAGGACATCACTTCGTATTAATCACTTTTCAATGTCTATCTTTGTTGAGTAATTATGGTTTTGCTAAGAGTTTCCATTTGTCAATTATTTCAAACGCCGTGCAGAGATATTTCAGATTCACAAGACAGAGAAAAAAGATTTGTGTTTTTTTATAATCCGGATTCAAGACCATGAAGTTCGTTGCATTAGCCAAACACATTCAAAAACCATTTACTCTGAGTGCATTGCGAGCCCCTTTTTTCCGGCATGATTTTGTTCCCCGAGATCCCAAGGCAAAGCCCATTCAGTACAAGTATCCACCTTTTTACGATCCATATGGTCCAAGACCTCCACCAACCGAAAAAACCGTTCTACTAGCGGAGTGAATTGCCTCCCTTCATCTCGAAAAACGCCGCCAAATCGGCCCCTTTCTCCAGTACAAGCTGAAGCACCCAAAACTCGAGCCTATCTCGACAGACGGCATGGACTTGGGCCCACAAAGTGGCGCGGCAACAAAAGTCTAGGAGGAGAAGAAGGAGAAGACAGCGTTGGATGTGAAACTGGAGAAATTTGGCGCAGTGGCGAAAATAAAGGTGATTAAAGAGGTTAGAGCGTTTACGAATTTGGGGTTGAAGGAGGCGAAATAGCTGGTTGAGAAGGCTCCTGTTTTGCTAGTAAGGAGGAAGGGAATGGCATTGTAGACAAGATTAAAGCTGTTGGAGGGGTTGCGGTTATGGAGTGAGGTCTTTCCCCGGAAGAGTAGAAAAATAGCAGAGTTAAATTATCTCTTTTGCTGCGTGTGATATAGCTTCAATAGAAACTATTTTGAATTTCAGGTCTCTACTCTTGGGAGGTTGGGTTGAATTTTGGTGGCCTAAAAAATGTGGGTTTAAGATTCTATTGAACTCTCTAATTCTTAGAATTTATTACAGTAAACCAACCCATTTGGTAAAAGAACAAAATTAGTTTGAAATTTAAGCAGATTGAAGTTGATGTAGTTCTCTCTCTTATTTTAGCATTTATTGTCCTTTTTAATTAATGATGAAGGTCCTGATAATTTGAATTACATTTCAGTTTAGTTTAGTTTTGAACAGTTATAAGTTTATATTATATTGAATTTTAGTTTAACTAAACTTAATTCAATTCTAAGTGAAAGAAGAATAAAGTGAAAGATCAGTTCTTCGGTTTAATGTTTTGTGAAATTATCAAGATACAGTTTGAAATTGAAATAATTTAAAATCGATTTAGGGATTTAAAAAATGCAAATCACGTCATCCGAAATGAAAAATCATGTAATGATTTAACTTTTTATATACCTATTCATAGCATGATTTGTAAATGAATCGTTTTTCCACGTCAAAATTTGAGTATATATATGTAAAGAAATTTTAAATAAAACTAGGTTCATTTGGATTAATTTTGGAACATCAACACAAAAACAACTATGTACATTCATGGTGCTTGAAGTAGTATCGATAAGGGGACAAAGTATTGTATCACGCATGACTGCTTTTGTTTAGAGATCTAAAATTCGTTGTAAACAAAAGTTAATTACCTCACAAGAGAAGATTAATTCATATACATAATCAGCTACAAAGCTCGAGTTTGGTACATTTAGTGTATAAACTATCTTATACTTCTCTAGTGTACATTTGACATTGTATCAATAATCATACTTTGATTTTTACATCCACTCATAATAGCAATAGAACAATTTCACAACTAAACCAATAAATACAACAGCAATTGTCATTGAAATCAAGGTTATGTAGCAAACAAAACAACCACAAATTAATGCAAACAAATACAACTGCAAGACAAGCACTCGCCTCCAATGCCATCTTAGGCGCAAGCCAAGCATAACACTCACACCTTAACCATGAATATAATCACAAACAGCCAATTAAAATGCTTTCTAGTACAACCCAACCATATATAAACTTTAAATATCTCTAGTCTACCGTTTTGTTCAACTTCAGAACGTAAACATCACTATATTCCAAGGAATCATTACTACTAGATCAGCAAGAATGATGGAAAATTAATTACATGGTATTGATGATTAATCCTACTCCTTTACACATACAGCTCTCTCAGCATAAGCCAACTCAATTAGGCGTATATCTCAAGTCTTAACCACATAAACTGACCTATGTTCATGGTTCTTTTTTATTCGGCATAATATTGGACTTCAATTCGCAACACTGCATAGAAATATCAAAGTTTCTTTTGAAATCAAAAGCCAATATATGCTTGAGTGAAATAAAAACTGAACCCGCAGATAATTAGAGATTCCAATTCAGTCTCTAATCCTCCAATCAATTTGAAATTCAGCAAACGTAATCCAGAATAATTTAATCCAATGAAAAAATTAAAAAATTCCATCAGAATACCCTGTTCCAATCAAAAATTAAAGAAAGATCTCTCACGCAGAATACGTACCAGAAGGAGGCATGAACTGAATCACCATTCACTTTGAAGGAGACGCTTCCACCATTACCTAAACCACATCAGAACGATTACTGTAGCTGCTTCCAAATTTCAAAAGGCTCCATTATGAGACGTTGCCTGCATTAATCCGATTTATCTCAAATACCGAAACAAATCAATTTGATAAAACGGAAGAAGAAAAAAGGTGAGGGTCCATTTGGCAGGGCTCATCGGATCAGATGGACTAGAGTGGCGCCGGCCCGTAATCCTTCCACTGCTGGGAGCGGGAGGTGGTCGCTGCTCTGTGAAACCAGCCTCACGCGGTGCCCTCCGCTCTAAGAGCTGAGAGATCTGAGCCTTCGCTCGAATCCCACAGATCAGCTCACAGCTTGGAGCGGGCGGGCCAGAGATAGCCAGCATCTAGTCCGATCCAATGAGCCCAGGCCATGTTCCATCACCAAGCCCTCACTTGAGTTACAGGCTCTCGTTAGGGAGCCCGGCGATTGAAACGTGAATTTTTCAAACTTATAACGTGTTTACAATATATGGAAATATTCAATGTGGGATTAAAGATGTTTGAGCAATTATAAGAACATAAAAGTTCACATATTGTCTTGTGGAAAAAGCTTAAAAATCCTGAAATAACAAATTCAGATAATGCAGTCGACCAATTCATGGAGAGAGATCAATACATAAGCACATTTTCTTTTGATGTTAACTTGAAAAAACAAACAACATTCTACATAGTGAAAAATTGGCAGTAGTTATTGACTAAGAAAGTGAACAAGAGCTATGTTCCAGCGGTGAACATATACACTTCACTTGTAAAAGCCACAACAAAATCAATAGAACTTTACACTCAAGGCACCTCATAGGCTCATACTTCATCTCAGCAATCAATATATAAGCCAGAAGAATAACTGGCACATTCCTCATCAATTACATAATTTTATGGTGTAATATTCATAATCAACTATATTAGACAGCTAGACGACAAGGCATCCAATATTATCCCTATCTACTACCACCTTGGTCGCTTGAACTTCAGACCTCTCACGCACATGTTGCTGAGTGGTGGATACAACCTCAACTTAAGTTTCAAAGTCACATTCTGAGAAACAAGCTGACGATTCATGAAGTTTCAGGTTGCTTGGCATAGAAAATTTTAAAGAAAGAAATAACTAATTCAAATATCATAAACAATTGCAAAAGTATTATTATCTGGTACCCTATGGTTAACAATATATAGGCTTAATGCATCTACACCACCTTGAACTTGTCCAAAATGGGTTCTAACCACCCTGAACTTTCAAAAATGTCTCAAAAAATGTTTAAAACAAATCAGTTTGTCCTCCTAAATGCCACGTGTCAATTTTCGGTTAAAGAGAAAAAAAACATCTTTGAAAAATCAAATCAATCAAAAACTAACACGTAATCATTTTGTACGGTAGTGGTGATTGTATTAAGCTTAATCATATGTACTCAAAGTTATACAAAACTGATGTCCATAAAAAACACATAAATTATATATTTTATGAAATTCAAAATAATTTACCTACATGGCAGGCTTTATTGTCTTGCAGCCAAAATAATGTCGTCAAGTTTCAACATTTTTGTTTCCTGGAATGAAAAATTTGTGGTCAAAATTTCTTTTGAAAACTTTTTTTACTATATTGACATGGATATATTGAATTGAATAATTTTTTGTGCACTTAATGAATTTAAATTATTAGTTAGCTATTTTTTTATGTTTACATGTACAAGTTACAGGTAGAAAAACAAAGTTGAATAGCTGAGTTAATTCAGGCAGAGTATAGTCAAATATTCTCCTCTTTTTTTTTTTTTTTTGTTAATTTGTGCAAATGTAATGGCACTAATATATTTTTTGAATAACGGAAATGAAAGTTTTGGATTCACGAAAATCAACATGAAATAAGCCTAGGATTAGTTATGATTACTTTTCCAAAATGCTTTTTGGAAGAGTTTCAAATTCAAGTTTTTCCAAACTGATTGAAAAGTTCTGGAAATAAATAGCAAACAGTTATTGATTAATTAATATTAAGAGTTAAAAAAAAATTCAATAAATAATATATTATTCTATTAACAATTTGTAACTGAAATTTTTTGTGACAGTTGTTCTAACAGCAATCCCAAACATTGTTCCGGACATTTTGACTTGCGAAAGATCTGTGGTTTCAACATCAAGCTACGAAGCCCACAAAAGCCCATTCGCAACCGTATCTCATATTAATGCGATCCAATTGGATTGCCCACTTGATCCAGATTTGAAAATCGGGTCAAGTAACGGAGTAATCTGGTGCGACGCGCAGTCATATTACCAAGTAAGTGCTTGGAGAATACTCGATTACTTGTGAATTGGGAGGTTACGCGCTGAGGGAGAGAGATGGCAGGAGGACATGGAGGTGGCGTAACTTACAAAGGTTTGACCTTGCATCAGCCTAAACGATGGCATACAGTGACCGGAAAGGGCCTTTGCGCCGTCATGTGGTGAGTCCTTTCTTCGTTTTCTCTCCCTGACCCTAGTTGATTGTTCAATTTTGGCTCTTTCTCTGTCGCTCTGTATTTCTATTTTGGTTTTTTTATGGCTTTGCTCTTTTGCGGTGTTAAGTCTATCGGAGTTATTTTGTTGCTGTAATTTTCTTTATTGTTTATCTTCTGAATTAGATTGCATCGTGAGTGATTCATTTTGTAGGGTTGTAATTATCTGCGTGAACTGAAATTTTATGTATTTGAAATATGTTTTATATATTTCATGATCCTTCAATCAGTGATTTAGATGTGACAAAACAATTTGAAAATGGAAGATATGAATCCAGAAGGCATTTTAAATAGCAGGAAAAAGGTGATGAGTGAATGTTTCATAACTGAAGATGGAGATAGTCTGATAGACGGGCCTGTGATATATTGATTGCATCATTTTGAAATTGCCAAAATGGTCGTTATGGAATGCAATACGCCAGATTGCCAAGACAAAGAGCCTTGATGGGTTTTTTCTTCCTTTGATCTCTTTTTTCTATTGTCAGGTTTTGGGTGCTATACAGGGCTAAGCAAGATGGACCAGTAGTACTGGTGAGACTTGATTGTGATTGAACCTTGTTATAATTGATTTACTTTTGACCATAAGTTCACGTTGAAACACTGACTTTCAGGGTTGGCGGCATCCTTGGGAGGGCCATGACGACCATGGGCATGGGCACGATCATTAGGTACTTTTCTGGTTACTACCTGGAAAGTGATATATATGTATTACTTGACCATTTTAGTTTTAATCTAAAAAATTTCGTGAATTTTGCACACGAAGTAAATAGCCTATGCTTTTGGGTGGTGTATTTGTTTCAGTGTGATTCTATGAAAGCACAAATGGTTAACATGTTAGTTGTCTGAAAGGGTGAAAAGATGACCTGGATATGTTTCTTTGTGAAGAGGAGGCTTTAAGTTCTGTTTATGGATAAGTTTTTTGAACCTGAAGCCTGTATTGGGAACTTGGTTGGACTTCTAATATAGGAAACTGCTGCAATGTTAGGCGAGAGGTTGATTGAGACATTTATGCCCCTTTGCCTATGCTTTGGGATGCTGCTATATTTGCTTTTGGAATAAGGTTCTTTTTAACAAGTCAATCTTTAAAAGATTAACTATTAAGCCCGATATTATTTATTTAGTTACATTAAGTACATCAGTTATAATTTTACGCATGAAGCCCTTTTTTTAACAGATGATATGAATATGAATTGCACTTTCCAGTTTTCATTATATGATGATGTGGTAGTTAAGTTGATGACATTGTGTACTAAATTAACTGATCAGCTACTGGCTCATCTAATTTCAGCTAAATTTTTAGGGGCCTTTAGAGCCCTTCTTCATTGTTTTACTTTGTTATTCTTCCCCATTCATTTTTTTCAGCTATATTTTACTTCTTCCTCGGCCCGAGACAACCGGTTTCAAGCTACCAAGGAAGAAGACCCTAAAAGTTATACCATGTGGATTTGTTTGAAGACTATGCTCTGGACATTGAATTATAAAGTTGCCACCCCATGAAATATTAGAAATTTGTCATTCTAAGTTTCATTTTGTCCAAATTAGGAATGTGCATGTATAGCGCAGATAGGTGTTTTTATTGGATTTTCACTGTCTCTATTTATCTGATAAGAGTATTTCTAAGGTCTTTCCCTTCATCCTTTTTCTTTGCGGATTTACTATGCATTGACTGGATTCTGGAATTCTAGTTAAGAATATCAGCTTTTGTCCTTATCATCTCGGTGATCTTGTTTTACTGCCTGAACATACAAACTACAACAGGGTTAAATGTATGCATTTATAGTTGAGTGGGGGTTTTATGTGACTAAATAAACAATCAAGGGATTATAATAATCGGAACACTGGAAGTTCAATGGTTATTTATGTAACTAAAGTATTATTTAGAGGGGAAGAATGCTGCTCTTACCCTATTCTGCTGTAATTTTTTCATTTGTTCAAAGCAGAAGCACCAAATGTTCGTTTTTATCCTTGCATTGTTTTTTTTCCGGCATTCATCCTGCTTTCAATATTCAGCTCTAGGCGGCCTGAAATACTGATTACAATTTTTATATACCCCTGTGATATTTGGTTCTGAGTTTTATTTTTGTTTGTGATTGCAGTTTGATGAAACATGCGGACCGTTCATTGATTTCCGAGTTGCACCGAAGAAGCGAAAGGATACGTGTTTTTGCTTAGGTTCCAAATGTAATCTGGATTCTGTTTCCTTATTCAATGAAACGATTGTCAAAAGATATTAAAATGAACATGATGTGAAAGTTGTCAAACCTGGGATTTGATTTTCAGTCGTGGCTATTCCTACTGCATTTCTGTTCTTGTCTGAAATATGTAACACGCCGTTTGTATTATCCAATCCATTATTGTTTATTTGAAGTTATGTTTGTATTCATTTTAATTTGATTGATAGAAATGCTAATTCTATGAAATTTGAAGCCAAAAAATCTTACTAATGCTTGTTGAGATTGAAATCTCAATTTAGGATGTCATCGATCCAATTAACAATTATTTGAGCAATGTCATGATTTTTCTTGAATTCGAGTCAATAATTTTATGAAACATAGGAAGACACTTTCACGTTTGAATATATTTGTTGAAATTAAAATACTATGGAATGAATGGTTGTATTTTTTGTCAACGAACTTGTACTTTAGCTAATTTTATAATCAAATTAGTGTAACTAACATGGGTTGGCAACTTGGCATGTCTGGCATTTATACTGCATTATCAGACATAATTGAAGTTCAAATTGCACATTATATTAATTATGTTTTGTGCTTCATCATAAAGATATATTCTTTGTCATTGCTGTCTAACCTATGTTGTTTTGGCACAAACTGAATTATAACTTATTTATTTGGGAATGTCGGGCACCAAATTAAAAGAAATAAGGTTAGATTTGTTGAATGCTATGGAGCAATATTAGACATTGCGTGTTTGAGACAGTTACTAGTTGGATCATAGTATCCAACCAGTCCATCTATTGATGGACTGAAGGCTCGTTTGGTTGATGGAATGGCTATGCCGTTAAATAGGAGAAAACCAAATGAAAAAATGTAGAGTGTTTTCTTAGAGTCCGCCGTTGGGATGAAATAACTATTCCTAGCTATCATACAACTCATGGAATAGAGAATAGCTATTCCATGAGTTGTATGATAGCTCGGAATAGTTATTCCATCCCGACGATAAACTCTAGGCAAACACTCCATCTTTTTTCATTCGTTTTTTACCTATTCCACGGAATAGCTATTCCGCCAACGAGTTCTGAGAGGTGATGACAAGATGTTCCTCGGGACTCGGATTCCAATCCAATTTCTTTGGAAGTTAAATTAATAATAATAAAAATATATATGCGGGAGACTAATCCTAAGCCTACGCATGGGACTGCTAGAAGTTTCTATTGCCAACTCAATTTGCGTGACGAAGAATACAAGAAAAAGTCAACGAATTATCAAAATAATGCATAATGAAATTGTATTAAAGCATTTTTACTAGAGTTTTCAGTAGATCTTGGAGTTAGCATAATGGTTGTTGTTCCATGTCTAAGGCAGAGAGCAATGGGAAAGTTTTCATGCCTTAGAATAATGATGGATTATCTAGAGTTATATACTTGAGATGGACTATCCATTAGGCATAATGCATCTACATCCTTTAAATTTGTTCAAAATGAATTATTGTCATCCTAAACTTTCAAATTTGTTAAATATTTCATGAACATGTTTAAAATGCATTAGTTTGCTCCCTTAGTGTCACATGTCAGCTTCTGATTGAAGAGAAAAAGTAAAAGAAATGACACCTCCATAAAATCAAACCAACCAGAAATTGACACGTGAAGATGTAAGGGTAAAATGAAACGTTTTAAACAAATATAAAAAAACTATCCATCACATTTTAAAATAACAGATTGGGAGATCAAGCAGAAACACGTGGATTAGGGAGGGTAATATAGACGTACGGATTACGGATAAAATGGCAAGTGATGGGTTTGGAATTTGGATTACTGGTGAGTTTGTATATTTTCCATGGTTTCTGTTTTGTTAGATGATAATGGTGGGGTCTTTTTACTTTGATTTTGTGTTTCTCAGCCATCTAGGAAGTAATCTTCCTATAAAAAAGTATTCTTTTTTAATCAGTACAGTCTTTGAAACTCGAGCTTCAAATTACACAATAAAAATTAGCGTGGATTGTTATAAATTAAGGGACCAAGCTAGAATACTCAAAATAAGTAAAAATACTTGTGAAATAATTAAGTTTTACATATATTTTTATGGTAAATACAATGAATAATTTAGATTAATAAGGAATGACAGTACAAGGTAATTCGAAAATAATTAAAAAAAAAATACCATTTTAACTGTCTAATTGCTGATAAATTCAGCGGTAAGTGGTAACCCATATCAAAGCAATCCATAAAATAATGGAATTACTTGAACAATTAGTTCCCTAGTTATGCAATTAATTATAATTAATTAGTAAGTATATTAAGAAGTGAAACCCTAGTTTGAATCAAACGCCTGGAAATGCACTCTAATTCCACTTCAAGATCTTCAATGGCAATTTCTACTGCCTCTAATCTCTTATTTGCACTATGAAGTGCTGTCTCATCGAAAAAATCATACATCCTTTCGCTTCTTGGCCTAAAAAACTTTGATTTGAAAGACTCCTTGGTCGACTTTCCATCCAACCACGGTATAGAAATGAGAGACAACAAAGACTCGACAATGGAAATCGTTATCCCTCTCACTTCCTGTATTACTTCCACAACAATGATAAGCTTGTGATCAACCGGCGAAGCATTTAAATTATTCATGACAAATGATCGAGTCTTCATCCTTTTCAACGACCTGAGGCATTTTAGAGTCTCTTTCTTTAGTGTATTTCTATAGTTATTGTAAGCCGAAATTTTGGAATGGATATGTGGCTCACTGAACATTTTTCTCCTCAAAGTGAATTGTAAATCCAAAAGATGTTCTTTAACAAGCAAAAGAACATCTTTAGAAATACCACAAACATCCAACATTGTTAAAGATGCCTCAGACACTTCGTTCACCCATTTTTCTTGCTTTTCGTTGCCCAAAACTTGTTGAATTTCCGGCGAGTGAAGGAGATCGTTGGCTGAATTATGTAATTCTCTTAGAGCATTGAAATTAGGGAATGCCATTTTTTAAAAATGAAAAAATAATGAGGTATGAATTGAATTGGATTTAATTTGAAGATAGGTGGTAAAGCCTATGAATGGTAGCTTTAGGTATTTATAGAGTAAAGTTTGAGACCTAAAATATAATCTGGATTGGATCACAAATATATTTTAAAAAATTATTAAAAAACAATGTACAGCATGCTTAATTTGATGTACGGATTTGGGTTTTTAATTATAATTTAAAAGGAAGGTTCTTAAGAAATTAGAGAAACTAATCAGATTGAAAGTGGTTCAGATATGTTGTTGTATTATACGTGACTTAGACTGATATTATGATGTATGCATGCACGAGTAGTTCGGTGCCAGGCTGTGACTTGTCACAGGCAAATAAAAATGTTGCTGAACCATTGAAGATTTAAATATTGAAAATTGACATTTAATTTGTTTTATATGATTTTTGTTATTACAAGGTTATATGATAGGATGATGCATAACAACTGGAGATTCTGTTGCTCTGTCTGGACTCAGCAAAAGATCTGTGATTAAGATCTATATCTCTATTATAAGTAACTTCCGAGAAATTCTCATGAAAGTTCATGGATATATGTATATTCATATGAATAAAAAATCTCTTTATAAAAAAGATTTCTATTAAATCAAATGAATGCATGCAGTCAGGGCCGGCCCTGGGGTGGGCAACGAGTGCCACCGTCCAGGGCCCATGTTAGAAGGGGTTCTAAAAATAATATTTTTTTTATAATTTTAGTAGTTAATGTTAAAAAGATAAAAGTAAATAATAATTATTAGTAGATGAAATGGTAATTAATTTATTATGAAAGTGAGAGATCATGAGAACAAATCTTGATTTCCACAAAAAATAGTTAATTTTTATTATTATTTTTACTAAGGACCCATTTTATTAATCTCTATATTATTTTACCTAGGATCCTCAATTTGTCAGGATCGGGCCTGCATGATGCAGTGACTGGGAGAACTAGAAAATGTACACTTAAAATGTATCTCAAAATGCTTAAGTTAAAATCAGAGGCCCTCGAAGTATACTCGAAAGCACAAAGGTGATGTTATTTAAGAAATTCCTATATCATTTTATTTTGCAAACAAATGCACCAGATAAAACCTCTATTAGCAAGAATAATTTTTCAAAAAGAATGCAAACAGGAAGTAAAGAAAACAAGGCCAAAGAGTACTCAACAAATTTATATTAGTTTAACATAAAGTATTAGCTAATTTTATCGGTGTTATTTGCAAATTACTGGCAAAAATCTTTGAATATTAGTTAGTTATGACCGGTGACTTAATCAAAGTTTTAATAACACGTCTAATGTGAGTAAACCTGACATAAACTCATAGGTCAAAGTCTTGTAAAGACTTCATTATCTGAACTGAAATTGAACCATATTATGTATTATTATGGGTGCTTTATAACTACCTTATTAATGCTGAACCGAAATTAAGTTGAAAAGAAGATAACATTAACTGATAGCATTAAAAACTAGATAAACTATTCAGTAAACAAAATTTAGTTTAATCCTTGTATATATGTCACATTTTCTCTGAATATTATTGAGGGATAATTATTTGTGATCTACCCTTTTGTCTAGTTTTCAAAACTTAAATTGACTTCAAATAAGTTTATTTCAGAAAAAAAAATTCATACCATTTTAGTTGAAACAAACATATAACCTAAGTTTGGAATATAATAACAATAAATAATAAAGATATTCAAGTGAAATGAATAATATTGGACTTTGAACTTTTCATTTGGCTAGTTAAATCATATACCAAAAAAAAATTAGATTTTATTGATTTTACAATAATGAGAAATTAATATTCACTTTGTCATTTTATTAAATTCTTTTTTATTTTTACCCTTATTCCCTTGTAACTACCTAATCTCTCCTATTTAATTTGAATTTTGTAACTTCAAACATCCATATCTTACAAACCGTTGATTTTTTTGAATCGACGATTTAAAATATTTTATGTATAAGATTTATTGCAATCTTATACATATTATAAAAGCTGTATAATAAAAATCATAATTTTTTATGAAGACGTTATACAATGTATAAGAATGGTATAATGTTATTTAAAAAAGAATATATAGTATACATTATACCACTCTTATATCATGTATAACGCCTTCATGAAAAAGCAGTAAAAACAGATATTATACAACTATTATACAATGTATAAGACTATGATAAATTTTTTAATTTTACTAGAAAGTGAGTTTTGTTGTAAAAATAACCACTATTATACCATGTATAAGAGCTTTCATATCAGGTTTAAGATCCTCATATCATGATTTTTATGGGGAAATCGGTCTTATTATGAACATAAAGGAGAAAAAAATCCATATTAATTCATTATACAATTTTACACCATTTATAAAAGCTTTCTTGAAAATGTAATAAAAAGGGCATTATACCACAATTATACACTGTATAAGATTGCGAAACAAAGTGTATGTCATTTTAAAGATAAAATTAAAACGAACAAAATATTTTAAAGCGTCGATTCGAAAAATCAACGGTTTGTGAGATATAGACGTTTGAAATTGTAAAATTTAAAATAAAAAAAAAAGAATGTAGTTACAAGGGTTGACAAAGTCAACTTAAAAAAGGGTAAAAGGAAAAAATGTTTCTCATTGTTATGTAAAAGAAAAAAAACATTCTTAACTTTTGAATTTTATAAAATTATAAATTTATAAAGTCCAAATTTTAAAAAGAAAATATGATAAATAAAAAAATAAAAAAATAACCTTTTCATTTTAGATCACGGCTCACCTTGTGGCACCTAAAATTTTAATGGACTGGGTGAGCCATTTTGTAATTCGGTTGAATTGGATCCGGCCCAATATATAACAGTATGTATTTTATAAATAAATTTGACATATTTATTATAACATTAGCTATGTACTCACTCTTATTTTATTTATGTATCTTTTTTGGATATTCACTAAAATCATTGAAAAATTATTGCAGTGCAGAAATGATTAATTTGTTCTTTATTTTATTATATTAAAATTCCTTTTCTTCTTAATTATCAATTTATAATTTTTTATTTTATAATCACTTTTAAGGGTAAATTAGAGGAGAAATGATAAAAAGTGCATTGAAAATTTAAAATGACAAACAAAAAGGAATTGAGGTAGTAATTCCCCAAGCTTCTAAATCTAGTCATTTTAGACTTTTAACTTTGGTTCTTTTTACTTGTCATTTTAGAATATCAATGTAACTATTAACAATTTTTTCATATTTAACATTGCATTAATTAAAAAAGATGTTAAGTATAAATTAAAGGCCTAATGCATAGTTTGCCCCCTGAACTTGGCCTTGAAAACCAAATAATCCCTAAACTTTAAAAAGCACTCCGTTACAACCTGAACTTGCAAAAATGCACTAGTTGCCCCCTCAACTTTTAAAATGTGCATCAATTTGCCCCTTGATTGCCACGTGTAAACTTCCGGTAGAAAGAGAAAAATGACATATTTGAAAAGTTAAACCTATAAGAAGGTGACACATGACATTTAGAAGGACAAATTGATGCTTTTTACAAGTTAAGGGGGGTAATCAGGTGTTTTTTTAAGTTCAGGGGGTCATTTGACTTTTGAGACCAAGTTTAAGGGGCAAATCATGTATTAAACCTAAATTAAATTATAAGTTGATAATTAAGAAGAAATAGAGTTTTGTTATAAAACAAAAGGGATAGATTAGTCATTTTAGTACTGCATAATATATCTTATTGATTTTGATTAAAAGTCTAAAATGATTAGTATTAGAGCATCTTTAGTAGATTGTCTATTCCACAAATTGTCTTGTCACATAGGAATGAATAGACAATCAATTTGAAAATTCATCTTTAGTAACTTGTCTAGCCCATATTCCCTATATGATGTGGCACCTATATTTCATCATTAATTATAAATAATTTCTATTTGATTGTCTAGATGTAGACAACCAAATAGACATTGTCTACAATAAATACACTTTAAAATGGATTAGACAATATATTATTCTTATCTTATGAATAGACATTGTCTATTTTTAAAATTATTATCACATCATCAAGAGCAATTTCTATTCCGCATGGAATCCACAAGCTACTAAAGAAATCTAGCTATCATTTGAAATAGAAGTTACTTTTGATGATGTGATAATAGTTTTAAAAATAGACAATGTCTATTCATAAAATATGAATAATAGATTGTCCAAATAAAAGTTGCATACAATTAACGATAACACATACGTGTCAAGTCATGTAGGAAAGATGGGCTAAACAAGTAACTAAAGATGCATTTCAAATTGATTATCTCTTTCTTCCTATATGTCAAGACAATTTATGGAATTGATGAGCTACTATATATGCTCGTAATTATTTAAATTTGGTCAACAAGCCGTTAATAATTCATTTAGCTTATAAGTTGAGAAAATATGAAAGTATCTAATTAACTTTGAACCTATAAATATGAAGGTTAAGGATTATGTCCTGAGGTATTTATTCATCAATTAGTTATGAGCTATATTTTTATAATTTATAAATCTCCAACAATTTTGAGTTCAAACCGGAATTTTCGATAAGCTTTGTGAACGAATATTCCAAACTCTGATATATTGGTTAATAGATTAGTTATATTTGCATAGTGATTAAGGTCTTAGCCTAGTGGTTAAGACAGAAGCTGTGGACTCTAGAGATCTCAGGTTCGAGTCACATCAGGGGTGGGTTGGAGATTTTTCTTTCCATTTAATGTAAACCCAAATGAAGTAAATTTTTTTTAAAAAAAAAGATTAGTTATATTTGCAACACGTGATTGAAACAAGTTTTTCAAGCATAGCATTGATAAGATTAATCATAAGTGGTAGTAAAAGTAGGAGACTTGGACTGCCTTAAAGTTTAAATTTGAATCAAATTAGTAGGTATTGGATTATCATTATCAGTTTCCCCACCTGAGAAATCATGCCCTCCCAAATATACCTACCAAAACTTGATTATTTGTTTCAAAAGGCTAATCATTTTATTCTTATAAAAAAGGCTATTATATTTTTTTGCAAACTTTTTGAAACTTATTTTTCTCATTCTAATTTTTTTCATTAACGAAAATATCGGTGATAGAAAAGACAAAAAAAAAATTAAGTAAAGTTAATGATGAAAGTGGGAATTTAAAGACTACTAAAAGTTTAATTATATAGAAAATATGGTGACCATGGCCGAATAATGATTTACACATACACTAACTATATGAGTTGTAGTTGAAAATATACTAAACAAAATGTTTGCAAACATTCTAAACTGAGACAAGTGATCAATTTTTTATTCGTTGAAGAGTTGAAGTTAAAGTTAAAAAAAAGGGTTGGTGACTTGCCTACCCTATTTTCTTTGCCTATCTTCCTAGTCAATCAAACTGATCAATTGGTCTACGACTTGCCGTTTTATATTGGACCCCATGAAATGTTGAGAACCGAACATTTTGACAATTTAATAAAATAGTTTCACCGCAAATTACATAATAATGAAATAAAGTGCAAAAAGAAAGTATGATCCATTAATATGATAAATAAAAATTTATGTTCCATAGTCTTCAATTGTGTGCTGCAGTGCATTCACTTAATTAGTATAATTTGATTTGTATGTATTAAAAATGAGTACATATATCATAAAAAATATATTTTAAGTAAAGTCATAGTGGTGGTGGTCACAAGATCAAAGCTGTAATAGTTAAATTATTATAATTTTTAAGTACATCAAATTCTATTTTATTTTATAATTCAAAGTTGCTGTCATATTTTTTCTCCAATTCTGCATTTTATTTTTCACTTCAAACTTTAAAACCACAACTATAAAGTATAATAACTTTTTGAAAAATAAAATATTAACATTTTAAACATATATTCAAAGTAAAAGAAATAAAAAAAAATTAAAAGCAATAAAAATAAAAAGATAAATATTTTAAAGTTGTGAATAGTGTTACCTCAAATTAAAAGTGGTAACGTTCACACTTCAATATTGAAGTGGAATTGGTCCAACTCCACTTAATTTCCAACTCCAAACCCCACTTTTGAAGTGGGGTTGGAGATGCCCTCACTTTAAAAGTGGGATTTGGAGTTGGAAATGAAGTGGAGTTCTCTAACCCCACTTCATTTTCAACTTCAAATTTTGAAATGGGAATAGCGTCACTTCAAATTCGAAATAACACTATTTACAACTTCAAAATTTTACTTTTTACTAATTTTATTGTTTTTATTTTTTAAAAGATTTTTATGCTTTGAAAGTATATTCGAAAATTTAATATTCTTTTATTTATGAAAAATTTATTTTGTTTTATTTTTTTAAAAAATATTATTACTTTTATATTCATAGTTTTAAAGTTAAAAGTAAAATTTGAAGTGCATGGTTGGAGAAAAAACATTGTAATAATTTTAAATTATAGAGTAAAAGAAAATTTGAAGTAAAAATTGGGAGTGTATGATTTAAGATATTTTTAGTGACACAATGTATGTATAATCGGTCCAATTATACTATGATATAAATTTTAATCAGAGGTTTAAAATTCAAGTATCTTAGAAACCACGTAGTACAATCTCCGTAGAAGTTATCCAAAAAAAAACTAAAATAATTGATGTTGTGGAATTTTGACATTACTGTTAGATGCATAAAACATAAAAGAAAAAATCAACTAAAAGTAGAAATATAACAAAATTTCAAAGAGAAGTCATTTTCAGGTGAAGAAATCAAGTTTTACACGTAAAGCTTTGAGATAGACCCAATGGAGTGGTCACTTTTTCCCTTTAAGAATATTGAAGT
Organism: Euphorbia schlechtendalii; assembly: GCA_949673415.1. NCBI lineage: Eukaryota > Viridiplantae > Streptophyta > Magnoliopsida > Malpighiales > Euphorbiaceae > Euphorbia > Euphorbia schlechtendalii. The sequence goes on along the minus strand of CATIWQ010116886.1, from coordinate 37,179 downwards.
ATGAAACACAAGTGGCAACCTTGGTATCAAGTTGCATTTTGGCCCAACTTTTGATTGTCACGTCGTTATATTCACTCATCATTTTGTTTGCAGAAATGCACATTCATTTTACCACAAGTTAAAAATATATAAAAAAACATTGTTTGAACTCCCGATCTAACTGAGATTTAATGCATCATCGACTCACTCAACTTATCTTATTTCGTATATTGTCTTTAATTTTTAAAAAATCCTGGTAACCTCTTTAACTTTCGATAAGTGCACAAATTCACTCATGAACGTCAAATATCAGTTCTTTATTGGTGTCACTTTCTCTTTTTAATTATAAGCTGACATGTGATATTTATGAGCTAAACTGGTGCACTTTTACCAAATTGAAAGAGTTAGGATGACCTTTCTGAAATTTGAAGAGGCAGTTGGTAAAATTAGCTGAATTGAAGGAGCTTGGTGATGTTTATATTTTTGATTTATGATATTTTGTTGAGTTCTGATGCGAATCCTGATTAATTCCAAAACTTTTCTAATAGGCAGGATAAAACCATATTTTTTGTTATCTCAAACAGTTGGTCAAATTATTCTCAAATTTAATATTAAGAAGTTCTTTTCTTATAATATAAATAATATGCAATTAATCGGTAAAGCATTTTGAATTACTTTTCACATTAACAGAATAATATATACTAGTAACTCGCTTTCAAGATCATAGAATTTTCATTAGTATTCAATTGTTGAACTTTCTTTTTATATAAGATCAGGTTAGCACAATAAAATTGTTTAACATATATTAATTTATGGAATATAGTCTAACTACGTGACTTTTTTGTGCGAGACTATATTTTCTAAAAGGAAAATATGAATAAAAATATCATAAATTTAATTATAATTTTTTTTGTTCATTTGACTAATCGAAGAAAAGGAGAGGTAGGTGGAAGAGAAAAGGACTTCAATATCATCATTAGAATATTTCTTAATCTAAAGTATGTTATTGTCTAAGGATGCAAAATTAATTATTTTGACTTGTTAATATATTTTGTTGTAGAAGATTTGATGTGTGGACCATATACATATAAAGATGAAGTTACCTAAGGTTAAAACTTCAAATTCTAAATAGCTTCAAATAAATTGGAACCTTAGTATGTATATTGAGAAATGGATGAGAAAAATTGGGTAGATGTGCCATTTAGAAAATTCAATAATTGAGATCCAATTATATATTCTGACACTTCTATCGTAATTATGTTCTTAATCTTATCATCAAATTAATATGACAACTTTTGAATTATTGGAATTGGGTAGTATTCAACGCCCGTAATGTTTCCCTATGTATAGCTGTATACTACGGTGACTCTTGTGACTAATTGATTGTAACATATAAAATTAATTAATATCTGAAAAAAATTTGTTACAAGATAAATTTAATTAAATATAACTAATTAAAATCTTCCAAGAAAACAAGTAAAACACAAAAACTAATTCGAACTTTTTTCTGTATGAAGATGTGTGCCTTCCAAGCAACAAATAAACGGATTACAAGATAGCTAGCAAGGGGCAATCGATATTAGGGTTGTCTCTTCCACGGACGTGCTAATGGGTTTTTTCGTGAGTCTCTATGAAGCCGCTATGGTTGACAATCATAGACGGATGCAATTGTATAGAAGTGGGGTTCATGAATTCCACTTTTTTAAAATATTTACTTAATATCATATATAAATAAAAATTTTAATCTCATGAAAATATGTAAATGAATCCCATATTTTATGAAATGAATCCCATATTTTATGAATTGATTTATTAATGAGCGTTTATACAAGTAAAATGACTAATAATGTAATAATTTTTTTACATCTATTTCCTAATTTTTTTACTTTTGATGTTAATTAATTGCAATTTTTTTGTGTAAAAACTTATTTACATATGTTTACAATTTTACAATTTTTCTATGTAGATTTTTGGACACCATGAAAAAATAAACCTGGAATCGTCACTGTTGGCAATATAGTGGTAGCATGCTACGGAAGTGGTTTCTAATATTTACAAAGTCACACATTACAGTTACCCAAAGTGACAATAGTATACCGAAAAGTACCTTATATATGACGAAGGTTTAAATTACAAACAACAGTGGCAATTATTCGATTATGGATAGCAAACTGTTATGGATGTTGGTAATACCCGAACCGTCCGTAAGCAGGTCAATCGGTTGAAGAATCTGATCCAATTTAGTAAAATGAATAAATTGAAAATAAAATGTGTTTAAGGACTAAATTGTAAATATGAAAAAATTGATTAATTTTTTTTGTAATATCCTAGATACAATTTCATAAAACTTTTAATATTCACAAAAGATGTTTTCAGATGAAATTTTATAATTGATGAAAAATTCATTTTTTCTATTTTTCTCTCTCGCCTTCTCCTACAATGGAGAAACGCCGCACATTTATCTTCATCGATCTTCCGACGTTGCATAAGTTGTGGAAATCAACTGAGAATTGACACACCGTGACTCAATCTTAACTTCGTATATATGTAGCGGCGTTCTTCGATCTTCAGACATAGAAAAGGTGCACAATTATATCTGTTTTTATTCGATTTTCGTTCATGGATGATAATATAAGTGTAGATAATGCATTGTAATATAAGAATTACAATTTAGTTTCACCAATCAGTTTAATCTTTTTTATCAAATGTATTCATGACATGGTATCAGAGTCTCGTTACATAGAAGTTGATTGTTATATCGGCTTTATTTATATAATTAATTTCAACATATATAAAAGAGAAATCACCCATTGTAAACCTATAGGGCATTCACAATACTACTATTGGATAGTCATGTACAATGATTGAACTCAACCTTTAGCAAAAAAAGGAAAATCTTAATTATTATAAATGTTGAATTGTTTAGCAAGTGTTAATTGATCCAAAAGGAGAGTGTTGAGATGTTGGGTTATCCCACATTGGAAATAAACAAAGATGACGAGTGGTATATTAGTAGTGTAGATTGGATTTTAACACAAGCCAACTGGTTTTGTATTAGATGAGGTAACACCGCTCTATGATCACTCAATCTATCGAGTCCAACACTCTCTAGGCTAACAAATTGCCTACATGGTATAAAAGAAGAGAAAGGTCTGATAGTCAAAAGATTGTGGGTTCGTGTTTAAAGTGCCGGTGGAGTTTGGACTAGTGGAGAGATTAGATTCATTTATGACATTGAACCTTTGAGGAGATGGACCAATGTATATTTAGCAAGTGGTAACTGGTCTAGGCCTATTACATTTGAGATGAAGTATTGGAGATGTTGGGTTATCAAGCATAAGAAATAAACAAAGATGGTGAGTGATATATATAAGTGGTTTAGATTGAGCTTTAACACAAACTAATTGACATTGTATTAGATGAATTCAACTCCATTTGTATGTTCATTCTATCAATTGAATCCAATACTCTCCAGGTGTTAGACTCTCTATGGATATTAATTGTTAAGTTTACTGTGAATGGCTTACAGGGCACATACAAAAGTGTTCAAAGCCTACATATGATGAGTGAGATCAATACAAAGTATACATACACTCGAAGATTTTCACACTTGACAAATAGAGTTTAGAGTTGTTATTTTGATGTTTTTCGCTTATGTTTTTGAAAAAATACGAAAAAAAAGTTTATATTTGAAAAGCTGAAGTAATGTCAAATACGTACTGGGAGTTCAACAAGATTTAGCCTCGTGTGCATTTAGGCTACTATTCTCCCACTGACCATTTGCTGCCCAATAAACAATCACAAATCTGCTTTTAACTAAATTAATGGTACTAATTATCGAAAATATTTACAATTATGTAAAATAAAATGACACATCCAAATGGTTTTTAAGTGTGAATTTAATTGAGTTTATTTTTTATCATTATGAAATGATGTACTTCTTAATTACATTTTATTTTTATCTACCATGTTTTGTATATATAGATGCATTATACGGATAAGTAAAATGCATAAAAAGAAAGAAAAAGTTCTTTGCTTTATTTTCAATTCTTTGCCTTTCTTTTTATTAGTTTCAATTGGTTTCTTCAATCCTCTTGTGTCTTAAGTTTATTGGATTTCGTCATTGGTGATAGCATATATACTCGGTTGAGTTCGCCTAACGTCTGTTGTTGTATCCTGGGAGACAGTTTACCATAAAAAGGGAAAATCTGTCTTAAGGAAATCGATTCGAGGTTCAACAGAACCCTCTTATTCCAAGTAAAAGATTTATTTCGGTATTTCGTTATTTTGTATTTGATATTTATTATAATATTTTTATTTCTTCGATTTCCATATATTTTGCAATTCAAGTTACTAATATTTCCTTTATTGTATTTTCTCTCTTTATAAGAAATTATATATATATGTAGACACACACACTATCCCTAACTCTTTTTCTAACAATCTTAAGACAGATTATTTTTATAGTTTATATTCTTAAAAGAGACTAACGAAATACTGTGACTTGGAGTACCGTGACTTGGATTACTGTGACATTGGAAAACTTTAATTTTGAACAAAAGTTCTAGACTTAATTTGAACAAATATTAAAAGAAAGTTGACAAATATAAAAATAAATAAATAAAATTATAATAATAATAATAATATATATAGTAATAAGTTTATTTGGTGTACGTACAATTTATCTTTCTTATTTGCTATATTAATTATTTTGTTATTCTGAAATTGTTTTAACTTGGTTTGTTTGAAAAATTTCAGAAATTATCATGGCTGATTAGATCCCACGAAATGATGAAATTGCTCAAAGTCAGAATAAGCAAAACCAAAATGGACAATATGGTCCAATTGGTTCAGTGCCTGTTAGTATAACACCGGTTGCATCTGTACTTGTTGGTGGACCAACTGCTTTTGACTTTGTTGGTTCTAGGCCAACTGCTTCTGGATCTACAAGTTTCGATTTTCCTCGAGGAAATGAAACTGGAAACTTTTATAGTCAAGTTAACCAAAATGGACAATTCGGTCCTAATGGTTATCGACTAAATGGACTTTCTAATTCTGGGCTTGTAACTGTACCAGAAAGATCAGAAAAATTCAGTGGTCTGAATTTAAGGTCTGGCAACAGAAAATATATTTCTACTTGACTAGCATACCTTATGATAGATTTGTGAAGGAAGATTCTCTTATTGTACCTGAAGGAGTTGTTGATCCTTCTGTTAAATCCGTTGTTGATGTTTGAAATTATTCTGATTTTCTCTGCAGAAACCATATTCTTAATGGTTTAATTCCAGAACTATATGAAGTATATAGTGTGAAGCGTACTGCTAAGGAACTATGGGAATCCCTCGATAGAAAATATCGAACTGAGGATGTTGGCGCTAAGAAATTCTTAGTTGGTCAATTCCTGAATTTTAAAATGATTGATTCCAAATCTGTTGTAAGTCAAGTGCAGGAGCTTCAACTTTTGATCCATGCGATGGAGGCTGAGAAAATGGGAATAAGTGAACCATTTCAAGTTGCTACAATTATTGAAAAATTGTCACAAAGTTGGAAAGATTTCAAAGCTTATCTCAAACATAAGCGAAAGGAAATTTTCGTTCAGGATCTCATTGTTCGCCTACGCATTGAGGAGGATAATAGAAGATCAGAAAGAAAATTTTCTGCTAATCAAGCTATGGCGAAGGCCAACGTGGTGGAGGTCCATAAGGACTCCAGAAAGGGCAAGCAACCTGGTAAACCCAAGTCCAAAATGGGACTGAAAGGAGGCATTGACAAGAAACAGAAGTTTACTGGAAAATGCTTCAATTATCATAAAACGGGATACAAATCTTTGGACTGTAGATTTCCGAAAATGATCAATAAGAAAGAAGTGAATATTGTGGATGGAATTACACAAGACAAATTTGACATCAATCTCTGTGCAATAATTTCAGAAGTTAATATAATTGACTCAAATCCTAGAGAGTGGTGGCTTGATACTGGTACTACTTGACACATATGTTGTAACAAGGAATCTTTTGCTGGATTGACTCTTGTTGAGAATGGAGAGAAGCTTTTCATGGGAAATTCTGCTACTTTTAAGGTGAAAGGACAAGGACCTGTGATTCTGAAAATGACCTCCGGCAAGGAAGTAAAACTACAAAATGTCTTGTATGTTCCAGACATTAGGAAGAATCTTATTTCTTGGAGTCTCTTAAGCGCACATGGATTCAAAATGATTTTTGAATCACAGATTTTGTCAAAAGAGAGCATGTATGTGGGCAAGGGATACGAATGTAATAGAATGTTTAAATTCAATTGTATCTCTTGTAAGCATGGTTCTATTAATATGAATAAGAACAATGTTTTTGCTTATATGGTTGAGTCTTCTAATTTGGGGCACGGTAGACTTGGACATGTTAATTTTGATATGTTACGATGTTTAATTAACTCGAATCATGTACCCACATTTCATATTGATAAAACACATAAATGTGAAACTTGTGTTGAGACGAAATTATCAAGATCTTCCTTTAAATCCATTGAAAGAAATTCAGAACCACTCGATTTAATACATACCAATATTTGTGACTTGAAATAAATTCAATCAAGGGGAGGAAATAAATATTTTATTACCTTCATTGATGATAGCACAAAATATTGTTATGTATATCTGTTTAAAAGCAAAGATTAAGCTATAGCTAAATTTGTGCTCTATAAGCAAGAAATAGAAAACCAACTTAATAAGAAAATTAAAAAGGTTAGAAGTGATCATGGTGGTGAATACATTGCACCATTTGGCGAGTTTTGCTCCCTGAATGGAATTATTCACGAAGTAATTCCACCGTGCTCTCCTCAATCAAATGGAGTAGCTGAACACAAAAATCGTACTCTTAAAGAGATGATGAATGCAATGTTAACCAGTTCTGGTTTACCACAAACTTATGGGGTGAGGCTGTTTTATCAGCAAACTATCTTTTGAATAAGATACCACGTAAGAAATAAGACAAAACTCCCTATGAATTATGGAAGGGTAGAAAACCTTCATATAATTACTTGAAAGTGTGGGGGTGTCTTGCAAAGGTAATGACTCCATTACCTAAATGAATGAGAATAGGTCCAAAAACGGTGGATTGTGTTTTCATTGGATATGCTGAGAATAGTAATGCATATCGGTTTCTTGTGCATGACTCTAAAAATCTAGAATTACACAAAAACACTTTGATAGAATCAAAGGACGCTTCATTTTTTTGAAGATGTATTTCCATATAGGAAAATAAATGAAGTGTCAGGATTCAAAAGATCTCATGAACTTATTGAATGTGATAGTCAGGTTTATCAACAAAATGTCGATAACATTGACAATCTTCAACCAGTAGTTGAAGAAGATGATCTAAATTCTCAAGAAGAGAATGTGACTGATCATGAGGTAGAACCTAGAAGAAGTAAAAGGAAAAGGATTGAAAAATCATATGGTTCAGACTTCTTAACATATATGGTTGAAGCGCAACCTCAAACCTACAAAGAAGCTATAAGCTCCATAGAAAGTCCTTTATGGAAAGAAGCCATAAGGAGTGAAATTGATTCCATATTGCAAAATCATACATGGGAATTAGTAGATTCTCCTCCCGGAACAAAGCAACTAAGTTCTAAATGAATTTTCAAGCGTAAGCTAAAAGCTGATAGAACAATTGATAAGTACAAGGCTCGTGTGAGCACAGGATTTTGTACCAGCTCGCGCGTTCAATGATGACGGCTTTTCGGGATATCTATCCTCGAATCACACAAGTTTCGAACATACGACGATCTTCAAATGGGAGTTCTCCTCGTTAAAAATTATGCTTGGGACCCTAAATAAATATTTAAAGGCTTAAAATATTTTTAAGAGACATAAATAAATATTTCAGGGTCTAAAATAATTTAATTAAATCATTTTATATTTTTTTTTATTTCAAACATTAATAAAAAAAATAAAAAAATAAAAAAAATAATAATAAATTAGAGGGAATGGCCCATGAAAATTATATTTTCTTGGGCTACCTCGCCCGGAAAGGGTACATACCTCGCTGGCAAGGCTGCCACCCTTGCTGGCGAGGGCAGGACCCTCGTCAGCGAGGGTACATACCTCGCTGGTGAGGGCAAGACTCTCGCTGGCGAGGGTGGCCAAAAAAAAACATTCCCCCCTGTAAATAGGGGGAATTTTGAGAGAAAATAGGGCTCGAAAATTCAAAGAAAATCCTTTCTGTCAGATAAAAAAAATACAAACAATATCTATTACTTTCTTCTAATTTTTTCTTGGATCTAAAACACTTTTGGATCCCAAATCTCTTCATCTTTTAATTAAATTTCTTCATCTATTTCTTCTTAAATCCTCAGATATTTTCGGGTCTAAAACAAATTTAGAACCCCGAGTCTGATTATCTTTTGGATAAATAAACACTTTATTTTCCAACTAAACACTTATTTTTCCAATTGAACTACAAAAACGAACGAGGAACACTCCCGGGGATGGAACGGATACGTCGAAGTGGATTCATACCGCAAGGGTAAGCCTCTGAGTTCCTAGAACTGCGGATTCCGTGCTTTCATCCACTTCATTTCTTTTTTAATTTTTATTTTTGACTTAGGAATTATTTTTATTCCTTGTTATTATAAATAATGTTGTAATTCACTTCATCTTTATTTCTTTTCTTTTTTTTTAGAATACCCCCACGAAGGGAATAAAATATATTCCCGGATAACAACCTCACCTTATGCCATGCAGTCATTTTCACTAATAAAATTGACCAACATACGTGTAAATAAAAATGAACTATTTTTATTTAAATTAACAACTTTAAAATCTTCGATGTTTTAATTAGGTCACACGGGCCTCGCTAAAATCAAATCGAACATACGTGCAATATCTCGTGCTAACCTTTGTGGATGCAGGCTAGATGTATGTTTAGGAATTTATTTTTCCTTCGGGTATTGCACATTTTTTTGAGGAAATGTAATTAATAGGGCAGCAGGCGGTTGCATCCCCCCATTTTTTAAAGCCTTGTAATTTTATTTTCTGCATTTACTTACCGCTTTGTGGATGGTTTATTATTCTGCTTTGTGAATGTTTTGTTATATTGCAATACGTAAATCATGCATATAAAGTCTAAAAACGACCTAAGTGCGAATATGTGCAATTAAGAGAATATGGTTTTCTATAGATGTAATATAATGTGATCACATAAGAAATAAGCAACTTATCCCGGACCCGAATCTCTGTGTCTTGGTGGGCCGTCCCTCGGACATTAAGCCTCACAGGACTCTAATTCCTGGAAAGAGCTAATCCAGGTGGCGACTCCACACTAAGAGACGGTGAATTCGGGTTCTAACCGATCTAAAACGTTTTCGCTTTTCTCTTTCAACCTTTTTCCCGGGTCCCCGACCCAGTGCTCCTTTTTCAAACACCCTGGTAGACCGCGCCTATGAAATGGCGCGCTCTTGGCCCACCCCTCCGTGTCGCCCGATCACAGCTCATTTAGTCATAAAAGGTTATAGACAAAAAGAAAGTCTTGATTACTTTGATACATATTCTCTTGTGTCAAGAATAACCTCCATTAGGATGTTACTTGCAATTGTTGCTTTACGAAATCTTGAAGTACATCAAATGGATGTGAAAACTGCTTTTCTTAATGGAGATCTTGAAGAAGAAATCTACATAGAACAACCTGAGGGTTGTGTAGCTCTAGGTCAAGAAAAGAAAGTTTATAAGTTGGTGAAGTCTTTATATGATTTAAAGCAAGCACCAAAACAATGGCATGCAAAATTTGATGATGTCATGATAGTCAATGGCTATTGCATAAATAAGTGTGATAAATGTATATATGTCAAAACTACAAAATGATGGATATGTTATTCTATGTTTGTATGTTGATGACATACTCATTGTTGGAAGCAATGGGAAGATGGTAAAAAGTACCAAGAATATATTAAATTCAAGATTTGACATGAAAAATATGGGACTAGTGGATGTAATTTTAGGCAGCCAAGTTAAACGTTCACCTCACCGTTTCATATTAACGCAGTCACACTATGTGGATAAGATACTAGATAAGTTTAACAAAGGTGATTTTGGTATAGCTAAAACACCGTTAGACGCCAGTTTACATTTGTCCAAGAAAAAAGGTGAATGCATGGATCAAGTGGAATATGCAAGGGTTATAGGCAGTCTAATGTACCTTACAAGTTGTACAAGGCCTGATATTGCTTATACTATAAGCAGTTTAAGCAGATTTACGATTAATCCCGGTAAAAGCCATTGGAACACTATCGTGAGAATACAAAGGTATTTACGATATACTCGTAATTATGGACTGCATTATACAAGAGAACCTGCTATACTAGAAGCATATTTTGATACTAGTTGGATAGCTGACATTAAGAATTCTAAAGGCACAAGTGGATATGTGTTCACTATAGGAGGAGGAACAGTGTCATGAAAATCCTTTAGACAAACAATTATAACTCGTTCCACAATGGAAGTCGAGTTTGTAGCCTTTGATAAAATGGGAGAAGAAGCTGAATGACTATGAAACTTCTTAGAGGATATTCATAAATGGCCTAAGCCTGTGCCTACAATATGTATACATTACAATATTCAAGCAACGATTAAAAGAGCACAAAATGTAATGTATAATGGTAAGTCGAGACACGTGCGCCGTCGAAATAATACCGTTAGACAACTGATCTCAACCGGAGTTATCTCTATTGATTTTGTAGGATCAAAGGATAACTTAGCGGATACGCTAACCAAATGGTTAAATAGAGATCAAGTTGAAAAGACATCTAAAGGAATGAGACTAAAGCCCATGAATATTTAAGGCGCTATTTGAAGGAAAACCCAACCATGTTGATTGGAGATCCCTAGATTTTGGTTCAATGGGACAATCTAATTGCATAGATCTTGAGAGGTCACTGTGGGGGCAATCCCGTGTCCATTCCTTTGATGTAAACAGTGACAAAACGGGTTAAGGGTAAGCAATGAAAGTGCTTTTAATGATTCTTTGTGCATCAATGCTTGACTAAAAGAGATCACCTATGTAAGAGTGATTTGGGGTCGCTTCAAAAGAAACTTATAGGGCTTAGTTATCTTAAACTTTTGCAGAACCAGGAGATGTTCATGACCATACGAACATAACCATGAGAACCAAAACTGAGTTAGAATTTAGTATTTGTGTGAGGTATATCATCATTTACCTAAAAGTCAGAATAGTTCAAGGACATAGCGTCTAGTAGTCAGACAGTAAAGTAAATATATCTTCACAATGGAAGGTTCAAGGTTTGTAGTCCACCTATCCTATGCAAGTACTGATTGTATAATGCTATCATCAAATCGAGTACGTTGTTGTATCTTATTTTATGTGGGGGATTGTTGAATATATTTACAATGATGTAAAATAAAATGACCCACCCACATGGCTTTTGATGTGTGAATTTAATTGAGTTTATTTTTGTCTCTATGACATGATGTGCTTTTTAATTACATTTTGTTTTTGTCTACCATGTTTTGTATATACATGTTTTGTATATATAGATGAAGGCAAAAAAAAAAAAAGAAAAAGTTCTTTGCATTATTTTCAATTCTTTGCCTTTCTTTTTATTAGTTTCAATTGGTTTCTTCAATCCTCTTGTGTCTTAAGTTTATTGGATTTCATCGTTGGTGATAGCATATATACTCGGTTGAGTTCGCCTAACGTCAGTTGTTGTATCCTGAGAGACAGTTTGCCATATAAAGGGAAAATCTGTCTTAAGGAAATCGATTCGAGCCTCAACAGAACCCTCTTATTCCAAGTAAAAAATTTATTTCGGTATTTCGTAATTTTATATTTGATATTTATTATAATATTTTTATTTCTTCGATTTTCATATATTTTGCAATTCAAGTTATTAATATTTCTTTTACTAATACACACGCGTATCCTTAACACTTTTTCTAACACTATTTGTGTTTTCACCTTTTATAAATACTACTACTGTTTTGTTACTACTAATGTTTATGATAAATTCGACAGTTGTTCAATAGCAACAATTCCAGTATGGGTGTGAATTTCAAATAGTGATTACTGCCCATTTATTGAATACCAATGTTACAAATTGTTATCCCATTATTAGTGAATGATGTCCGCTACCTGTTACCTGTTTATTGTTTGCTCTATCCATATTGGATTAATAAGGCATTTGTTGCAAGTACTAAATGTCTTACATAGGTTATATAAACTTATATATATTTAAAAAATTAATGGTATAATATAACATTTAAAAATTAATATTTCAAATTGAATATGCTACCTAATTGAATTCACATTTCATATAGTACTTAATCTCACGCATGTTTTTACTTATACAATTTGACTCGACAATAAAGACCGAGTATCTTCACCTACAATCAAACATGCGTTTTCTCCAAGCACGTAGTCTTATATGTTCTTCAATGATCTTAACTTAATTGAATTTATGCCATGTCTTTTACAACTTTTAAAAGCTGAACGGAGTGGAATTAAAGTGAAGTGAGCTGAACTAAATTTATTTCGTTGTAATATACGTGTAACTAAACTTAATTAGAGTGGATTGATTGAAGTGTAGTTCAAGAAAACAAGTCTTATAGAATTATTTAAGTATAAGTTTATAATTATGCAAAGTTGAATTTAATTAGATTAACTAAGATTTAAGATCAGTTTGGTTATACTTTTCCAAACAATTTTTTTTGAAAAATTTCATTTTCAAACAATTCATGTAAGCAGTAGAGTTTTGATTTTTATAAAACAAGTCCGAATGTTCCCAATTAAACAATACGAAAGATCAAAATATATTGTTTAAAATCAAAACATGTAATTTTATAAAAATTTGTAAAAATAATTTATTAAGAAACAATATCAAATATCCCTTATTTTTTATTAATGAGAGAACAAAAATGGGCCTAATTAAGCAGTGGGCAAGCAAATATATTAGAGAAATTGTGTATTTGTTCTTGTTTTGGTATTTATAAAATTATATTGTTAAGAATTTATTTTATTTTTTTATATTTTTTATGTTCTGATTTTACATTTTTACGTTCTTAAGTTTTGATTTTACACTTTTACGTTCTGTATATATACCTATTATATATCTATTATATGTGAATGTGTTGTATTTCTGTTATATGTCTACTATATAAATCTATTATATACCGGTTATATACCTGATATATGTCTGATTTAACGCATCTATTATATTCACCTAAATTGTTTTAACACATCTTTTATATATCTGATATATAATAGTTATATATCCAGAACATAAAAAATAAAATTTGAAATAATTTTTATATAATAATGTAAAATTGAAATTTAAAAGACATTATTTTGTAATTTAATAAAAATTTAGCTGAAATTTATATATTTTATCCTAGGTATTTACCTAAAAACCCCAATATATTATTATCGGAGTTAATTGCGTGGATAAGTAAAAAGTCCGTAGTTGGAACAATGACCAACTAAGCAGACAGTCGAAAGACAAAGACAAAATTATAAATATATTTTTTAATTAATTAATTTCCTGTTTCCATATTCTTCGGACTGCATTTATCAATTAGATCCAAAAGTCAAATTGTTCTACAAAAAAGATACAAATTATTTAAGTAATTGATCGTACGATTCAAACAATAAGTACGTGACAAAGCTATTTAATTCTCAATTACATGCTTAATTAATTTTAAATTATACGTCAATGGATACCAGTTGAGTTGCAGCTTCACATATATTTATAATAGTAAGATACTACTATTACGCCAACGCGTTTGTTAAATTAAACGTAAATTGTTTGATAAAAATTTGTAGGTTGGTTGTCAGCCTGTCATACATTGAAATTTTTGCAATTAAATAATTAATCAGATTTTGTATTGAAATTTTAGACACAACGTGGGAAAATGAATATAACATCTAATTAAATTTTTTTGAATCAATTAATTTCACGATGATATATTAACTTTTATCTGAAACGAGTTTAGTAGTCAATATTTTTTATGTCACAAGTACAGAAATGTTCTTTTGGATCGCTTCATTTGGATCGGTTTTTTAAAAACTGATCCAAATGGTACATCAATTGGATCAGTTTTCATAAAACCGATCCAAGTTTTAGTCAATCATAAATTTTGAGGTTTATTCCTCAATTTAAATAAGAATTTTTAGCATAAAAAATTGTGGAAATACAGATAGAGAAGCATTTCCATCGGTTTTGAGTAAAACCGATGCAAATATATATCTTAGCATTTACATCGGGTTTTACTCATAACCGATGGAAATGCTTCTATGTGCATTTCCATCATTTGGGCTTTTGAGCCTGACCGATGCAAAAGCCCAACTTACTTGAGGCAGTAACATATAAGTTCAACGTAAGAAATTTTGGACTCAATTAAGGTAATTAAAATAATAAATATAAACTAAAATCCCTTTTAGTCAATATCTTCATCTTACGCACCCACCTGAAAATCTTCTCTCAATCTCCATCTCCATTTGTCTAATCTAACCTAAATTTCGAGTGAAGAATATCAAGATTTCAGCCAACTAAATTGGTAATTTTCTTATTCCTTCTGCAACTTCGGTGTTCAATTTCTTCATAACTCTCATTTACTATGATCTGAAACCCTAATCCTAATCTTACATCTGTCTTATTAATGTAAATCAATTGTGTGTTGAGGTTGCATGTTACTAAGAGTAACGACGTGGAAAAGCTTTGCTTTGAGGTAAAACAAAATCCTGTTTAAATTTTCTCTTTCTCTACGAGACTCGCTCCCTGTTTCTTTATAATATTGATTATGAATTAGAATGAAATCACTATTTAGGCATCGTGCGCGTTTAACCTTTTAATAGTTTTGTATTTTGTATATTCCTGATTCTAGTTTTTAATTCTCTTGATAATTTTAAAGTCATATTACACTTATATGAGTGAAATTAAGCTAATAAGCTTCGTTGAATGAATGGGCATTCCAATCACAAATAACTTATATCAATTAATTTGTACATTTTTTCTCTTTAACATCCAATATAGGCAATTTTAAGGTCATGAAAAGTTTACAAAATTATAAACTTATACCTTTTATTTATTTTTATTGTCTCTTGTAGTGTTCAAGTTCTACAAAGACAACTTGGTAACTTGTTCAAGCACACAGCTTGATAACAGTTGTGTTTGTTGTTTTTAATTTGAACATGACTTGATCATATGTATATTCTTGAGCTTGCAAAAGGGTAAGGGTTTGTATATTTTTTTACTGATGTAGTTTGAAGATTTGGCCAATTTTGTTAGAAACTGAAGAATCTGTGGAGTTAATAGAAATGCAGGTAAAATGTTCGATAAAATTACTGTGGTTCTGGTCAAGATGATTGGCAGGATTGGCAATGTCAATGATTTGGAAAAAAATAAGAGAAGTTCTGCAGTTGTTGTAAACCCATTGTACAACACCGGTAGGCAATGCAATGACATCACCCTCCTTGATTCGGCAGACCTTCTGGTGTCTATCTTCCCTTCGGCTTTCTCCTCTAACTCGGTACTCCGATGTAGATTCCGATGGTGACTGAAATATCTCGGGAGAGCCTGGGAATACTGCTCCCTGAACACCATTCCCTGCATAACCATTGAATTCATTATAAAAAACGGTCTAGCATTGATATCAGAAACAATGACACTCATAAGTCTATATCAGGTGCCTCTTTCTCTTGAACATCTATTGTAGGCAATTTTATAAGGTAATGAAAAATTTACAAATCTATAAACTTATGGCTTTTATCTATTTTGTACTGTCTCTTGTTGTGTTCAAATCCTACAAAGATAACTTAAGCTCACTAAAATATGTGTAATAATGGGTTTGCATTTTCACGTTATGTCTCCGTGTTGTTTCATTAAATCTCTAACTCTTGTCTTCTTGATTACTTGTTTCTTTCTTTGTTTTTTGTGATCTTAGCAATAATTAAGTTTCATGTATTGAACAGTATGTCATCTAATTTCATTTTACTTCCCTTTTTCCCTATAATTTTTGTTGTTCACGCTCTTTCATAAAATCTTAGGATTACTTTGACACTGATGTTGAGCAGATTTTGATTAGATTGATGTTGACATAAATCAAAAAAGATGTAATTTTTCCTAGATTAGTCAATTAAAAAGCTGCACATATATTAGACTAAAGAGAACCATATATTTCACATCATATTTTACAAATAGTTTAGATAGAGTGAAGCAAACAAAAATATGTATCAAAATTTTGAGTGTCAGTTATAGTGACTGGGATGTTCTTTCACTTGTTATACAATTTCTAAAATAATACATTTTGTATTCATATAGGCGATAATTATGGAGCTTCATCTTTGAGCACTACAAGCTAATATCTATAACAATTGGTTCTTGAATTATATATTTGTAGGTTATGTGATTATCGGATCCACTACTTGTACTTTGTTGTGATGAATCCTTGCATTTGTACTCTTAGCAAACATGTGATTCAAGTAGGTCTATTACATTTGTTTCTAGTTCCAAATTTTTTTGCAGTATCATACTCTCTTTGTTAGATAATTAATAATAACCTACATAACATGACTCATTACAGATAGGGTTTTAGAGAAATTTTTTTGATGGCTCCATTCTTGGACATGTCTCCTACTGTTTCAGACCATTAAGAAGCATGTGGAACTTAATGTTGTTCTCTCACTGGAAGCTTTTGTCAAGTGTAGATGATACCGAGATTGATGAACCTCATGTCCCCATAAGTGCATAACCAAAGGAAGTAAAAAGGTAATGCAGACCTTTCGACATTTAATGAATTTTGAACTTGCTGATTGGTTGTTAACATCAGATTCTTCATGGAGGGAAGAATAATGGAAGAGAACAGTTATTGAGCTAGGCTGATGATATTAATCCCCGAACTAGGACTCCTGAAGAAATTATATAGCTCAATATAGAAAATTTGGGGTAATGCCATTGATACTGAACTATTTTTCCTTACATGGTACGATCTATTTGAATTGATTGGCTTTTAATATCGTGGAATTTATCTCAGTGATCCTTTTATACATGTTATCTGCAGGTACTATTTGGTTTTATAACCCATGCCATCTTCCAAATTATCCTGGATGTCCCATTAGGAACTTACTTGCGCTCAAATGTTCAAGATGGAATCTCGAAATTGCCCACTTTTTATGCCTATATAGATAATCATGGTTTTGCAGATCTGGGATTGACCCTAGCCGGCGAAGCCTTTATCACATTTTCACAAGGTAGAGCAACATAAGTAGGGTAACAACTCTATTTTATCCCTTGTATGTTTATTGATTGACAATTGAAGTTGAAGTTTGGTTTCGTAAGTGTACTTGGGAATGGCAATATATAGAATTGTTATTATACATATGCTTTTGAATATCATATATGGAATATATTACATTGAGCTTTTTTGTTTGGGTTGAACCATGATGTATGGAATTATACTATTTGATTGTCCTTCAAGATTGGAAGTTTGGCTTTATTTCATGTATATTTGGTTAATTTGTGAGAATAGTGATATGGACAATTTATAGTGAATGGTGATACGGAAATATTAAAGATGAAAAAGTTTTAGATTTAATTAAATTGAAATTTAAAAAAAAATATAAGCAATTAGATCGGTTTTGTAGTAAACAGATTCAAATATATCGCTCTTTTTCATCCAATGACATATACCAATTGGATCGGTTGGGGTTCGAAAACCGATCCAATTGGTTCACTAATTGGATCGGTTATGAAACCGATCCAAATGGCTTAGGGCTTTTGGATCGGTGGCTGTTGGATCGGTAAGAAACCGATCCAAATATTGCAAAATAACCGATCCGAAAGGGCGTTTCTGTACTAGTGTGTATTCATTTAATAAAATTATAATCTATAATCTAACTAGCATGTTGTATTATTGTTGAAAAACAGTGTCAATTTTTTTTGAAGAAAAAACTGTTAATTTTAATTGTGTTGGTAACCCGTGTTTTCAAAGCCTTGTGAACTCACTCGCCCATTTGAAAGTTCAATAAACTCGGTCGTGAGACTTCACTCAGAATGGTCAAATGGCTAAGATAGTGATGAAAAATTATATAAATCATTAGGCTATTTCAAATGAAAAAAACAGACAATATTTAGTATAAATTTTTATACATGCGTCTTCAACTCCAATTTGTAGATTCTTATAAGAATGACTTGATATTTCAGATCTTTCCATCATCATCACTTTTCATTATTATAATTTTTTTCACTTTTTCACTGTCTTAAAATTCTCAAAGAGTTTTACTGTTTTGGATCCACCAGCACACCCGCATAACAAAAGTTGAGATAGAAATTTTTTCACATGTCAAAAGATCTAGTTGTTTGTATAATTTCACGTCTAAAATGATATATTGCCATGTCGGCTAATATGGTAAAGCAAATACATTTGGTCTTCTGGGGTTTAAAAACCCACGTGGCACGACAGGAGCCCACGGCTGACAATAAAATTATCCTCTTAGGCCAAAATTCTTAATCTTCGTTTGTCTATATATATGAACACACACATAATCCACACCCACATGTCTATCTCTTCTTGTATTGGCTTCTAAGCTTACAACAACCCATAAAAATCCCATTTTATAATTCAATCAAAAGAAATAAAATGGAAAATGAGACAAGCGAAGCAGCAGCAGCAGCAGCAGTGAAGTCAAGGTTCAAAAGAGTTTGTGTATTTTGTGGAAGCAGTACGGGCAACAAAGATTGTTACAAAGATGCTGCTCTTCAACTTGCCCAAGAACTGGTATTTATTTTATTTCAGTTTCTCCCATCTATTTTTCTTTTCTTTCATTTCGGTCCAAATCCTCGATAATAGGAATTTGTGTTATCATTACAAGGTTTCGAGGAGATTGGATCTAGTATATGGAGGAGGAAGTGTTGGACTTATGGGTTTAGTCTCTCAGGAAGTTCACCATGGCGGCGGTCATGTAATAGGGTACGAATCGCAAAATTTAACCGTAACAATTTTGTTTTAGTTTTTCGTAAAAGAAGAGGTATCACACGAAACCGATATAAAGTTACAGTCAGATGTATTACCGATAAAATATATATAATTTTAAAGCTATCGATATGTACAATAGCTTAATTGGTATACCTCTCAAATCCAAAGTGAAAGATTTTGGGTTCTTTTCAAAAATTCATATTCTTACAAAATATGTACGATGGCTTTTCGAATATTGCTGATGGATTCTTTTTAAAAAAATTGTTAATGTTTAAGTTAAAGTTTAGATTTTCTTGCTTAAAATTATGATGTAAATTTATTGTTTTGTGTTGGTTTTGGTTTTGGTGCAGGATCATTCCAAAAACTTTAATGAGCAAAGAGGTAAAGAAATATATGTGGGTAAAAAAGTAAATTCACTTTTAATAAGAGGGAGACTAAAAGTATAATGAAATAGTTTATGGTCTAGTTGCTATAAATGGTTAAATTTTTAAAGGGGGTTTGGTTAAAAAAAAAGCAGATAACTGGAGAAACAATTGGAGAGGTGAGACCAGTTTCCGACATGCATCAAAGGAAAGCTCTTATGGCCCACCATTCTGACTGTTTTATTGCCTTACCAGGTCTTATAATTTTTTATTATTTTTAATTAATCTCATTATTATATGTTAATTAACAAAAAGACTAATCACTACCAGGTGGATATGGAACTTTAGAGGAGCTCTTGGAAGTGATTACATGGGCCCAGCTTGGCATCCATGATAAGCCTGTAAGTAAACCAAGACTTCATCTCTCTCTCTTAGACTAATTAAATACTGTTTTAAGATCTCTCGTTGACTTTCAGTTTCCACCATTAATTTTTAAGAAAATTTGTGCGGGATCACGTAGTTTAACAGTTGTGTGTTTAAGTATTTCATCTCAGTTTATCTTTTTGAGTTGGATTTGCGACTTTTGATTTTTGTAACTATAAATTTGCTCTCAATCATATGGTTAACACATTCATCAAATATGTCAAAGTTTTTGATATGTGCTAAACCAATGAATATTTTATTTCGTTTTTTATAAAACATTTGATTTCACTTAACACAAATTGATTGCTTTATATGCTTGAAATTATTTACTATCAATTTGGTTTAAAAAAATATGCGAGAACATAAAATTTTTTGAAGAAACAATTAAATGTAATTTCGCAATTGCTTACTGTAGCATCAAACGGTCGAGACCAACCCTTAATTTTTTTCATTAAATTTAAAATATTTTCATTAGATATTATTCAGTGTTAAGTAACAATTATGTCTCTGCACCCGTTCCTTATATTTATTCAGTGAAATTCAAATATAAATCTTATTCTATTTACTCAGATGGTATAATTTCAACTGAATAACTAGACAAAGTGATTTAGCAGTTTTTTCCACCAATAACACAAAAGTGATATTTTTAGAAAAACAACAAAATTGTTACATGTGGTTACGAATTGTAATTACAATTATTTTTTTATCCATTGTTTTAAATGTATTTATTGAATATAAAGATTTTTAATTAATTTTCTTGATAGGTGGGTTTACTTAATGTGGATGGGTACTATAATCTGTTGCTGACCTTCATTGATAAGGCAGTGGATGATGGCTTCATAATGCCTTCTCAACGTAGCATTATTGTTTCTGCCCCTAACGCTAAAGAACTAGTTCAGAAACTCGAGGTTAATTTAGTTTATTTTTTGATCCCATTTTCTTTTATCACTTCATTTTTCTATTTTGTTTAATTTAATTTTTTTGAATTATATAAATAGGATTATGTGCCTTTGCATGATGGAGTTATAGAGAAGGCAAAGTGGGAAGTTGAACAAGTGGAGCTTAATGCATCTTTGCAGAGCGAACTTGCTCGTTAGATAAAAGGAGGGACCATATGACATATTAAATAATATAATTAACAAGGACTCTTTTTAATTAACTATTTAGGATTTTCCTAAAATAGATATGTACCTAAGTAGGTTTGATCCAATTCTCCTTTTCAAATTTTGTATGTACTGAACTAGAAAAGGAAAATTAAAAAGGAGAACTAAGTTTATTTCTATGGAAATATGTACGAGGAAAATATATTCATTGTTGTTTATATGTAATTTTACTTCATGAATTTATTGAAAATATTTAAACCTATGTGATATAGCTCATTAGTAATGTTAACTTAGTAAGTGAACAGATATTGAGTTTCAACTCTCACTACATATATTTACAAAAAGAGACGAGAAATCTTAATTTTGATTAAGTCGCATATAAAATTATCTTAATAAAAATATTTGTATAAAAAACTTTATTTTAATGCATATGATTTTTTTCCTTATATTTTACTACTAAAATTTGTTCTAACAGCCACACTAAATTACGTGTTTACGATCACTAAATTATTTTTGTATTGGTAGCTTAGGAGTCACTTAGACACATTCTATACAAAATGGACAAAGTCAAACTAATTTTATCAAATTAGTACTAAAATTGTGGTGTATAATAAAAAGGATAAGCTAAATGCATATACACACATTGAACTCGTTAACTTTTATCGGATGTTATCTTTAACTTTTAAAAGTTTCTAATAACTTTTTAAATCTGGTAAAAATTCACTAATTTGTCCCCCACAACGCTACATATTAACTTGTGATTCGATCTTTCAAATATATCATTAATCTAATTTTCTATCCAATCAGGATGTGACACGTGACATAAAAATGATAAAAATAATGGATTTTTAATGAGTTTAGGAGACTAACTAAAACAAAAGGCAAATAAAATCTAATTATGACATCCAACCAAAAGTTAATACATTCAAAAGTGTCATAATGTATTTAGCCTTTCTATATGCTCGGAAAACTCTAACTAACAAAATTTGATCATAATGTCAATGAGGCAAGATTTCACGTGTGCAACTCTAACTATAAAATAAAATGATAAACTTTTAAAATTTAAAAATGTTCGGAGTGACATAACTGATCAACTTACAGCGGAGTTATTATAGTTTAGAGGATATTGTTGACATCTAAATGGTTTTTTCATTAATTATACATGAATGAATTTATAGCCTAATTTTGTGTAAAAGATGAAAAGTAAAATTGAATGGAAACAAAAGAAAACAAGAACGAAAAATAAAGAAATGGCAGCCTTATATTCCACGCCTGCACTGTATCTGCAGTACTTTTATAAAATGATTACTATCTGGACATTTTAATCTATTTGTTTGGATACACATATATGTTCATATTCTACTCAAGTTCATATTTTTGCCCCTTCAAGGACCTTCGAGCCAAAGCCAAAGCCAAAAGCAAAGGACCTATCACCAGTCAGTTGCATAAATAATTATTATAGTCTCACATTTCGATTTCATGAGTAATTATCAGTACGAAATGAATGGTTTCTATCTACTATTATCATCCACCTCCTCAATTATACATTTTTCTTCACACGTGCACTTTATATTTTTCTTTGAACTGTTTGACGGTAATGGAGTTTTAGTAATTTAATTAGCATGTGAAATTGTCGGGATTTGAACTTCATCTTATCCATTATTTTATATTCTCTATTTCTAATTTTATTGAACATTTTTTGTTTCATTTATAAAGTAGTTGCTGTAAATTTACTTTAATTCACTATTCTATTTTCCTTTTTTTTTTTAAATTATTATCATTTAACAATATTTCAAACTTTTTTATATCGTTTTCGAAAAAACTTTACAAAATTTTTTAACGATAAAAATAAATATAACATAATTCATTAATTCAAATATATTTCTTTAAATAAAAAATATTATTATTACTTCACATTTAACTTATTAATCAACTAATGATTGATGATATAATAATGTAAATATAATAACAATAATCTAATAAAAATTATAATTACTTTCCTACTAAAAAAATGGAGTAGTTTGAGTTACAACTCCGAACTTGAAATAACTCATACTTTACTCCATATTTAGTGTACAGTCATATATGGAGTAGGATTGGACATCAAAGCTACTCCAAATACAAGGAAAACTCTAATTTTGAATAACGACACAGGGGTGGAGTTAGGGGGGTAACGGGTTGTCGACCGCCCACCCTCTTTCCCGGAAACTGTAAAACCCCCCTATTGATATTGATTATGTCGCTTGCTTCCCCCATCCGTAGCCACCGCCTGCAATATTCTCATTCAACTGAAATATGAAACTCTTCTTCTCCCCTTCTTTTTTATTTTTTAGCTCTCGTTAAACAAAACGACATGGTTTTAATATATAATTTTAAAAACAAAAAATTGTGTTGCATTTAAAGAATTAGGTTTAGTGGCGTTTTGCTAATCAGTAACCTAGCCAAACAATTCTTCCATTTCAAAGTTTATGCTATTTTTTTTACGAATCTCACTCTGATCGAACTCCTCTCCTCTACAAATTGTTTAAACCAAGATTCAAACGCCTCTTCCTCATTTTACCTTGTGTTCTTCGAATGTTGAATTTGTATATTAAATTTGAAAAGAAATGTTCAATTAATAATCTTTTAGTGTTGAAAATTGAACTCTTAGTGACACAGTAATTTCACAAATGTCATAGTTGCAAAACATAATTTAATTGAACAATCAATAAAAAAACACCATACAGGCTTGTAAATAACTAGGCTAAGCTACCATACAGGTCTGTTATGACATGAGTCAAAATTGATATCCTATATGATGGGGAATTAATTTTGAGCAGTTTTTATCTTTTGTCCGTTGGAAAACGTCTATAATTTTTTATATTTTTTCGTTATTACTTTTTATTTTTTTATTTTAAACTTTTATTTATAATTTTATTTCTTCTTTTATTGATTATTGATTATTATTTTTTTATGTTTTATTTCTTCTTTTTTTAAGAACAGAAAGTATATATTATATCCAGAAATAAAGAATGAAGAGAGGAAAAACATTTGTAATCAGTATTGAAGTGTGCAGTAGCACACATCCTTATAATTATTTATGTAAAGATGTTATGAGTTTTATGGATACAATCATTCTTATTCTCATACAAAATATACTTAATTTAATTCTATCAAAAAAAATATATCCTTAATTTAAGATTGTTGAAAAGTCAATGGTAAAAATAAAACAGAAAAACAAATCTTTAATCCTGTTTTTATCTCTCGAATGTGCCAACAAGACATTCATAATTTTATGGTTGATATATTTTATAATCCTATTTTGCTGCAATAAAAGAATGGATGTCTTAAGGAATTATATTATTTGTCATAGTTTTCAATCCAACAAAGGGATAATTGTGAGAATGAAATAGGAGACCCAAAATCAAATTGGAATTTTCTATGAAGTTTTCCTATGTAATTCATTTTGGAATCGTGTTATATTCAGATGGTCTATAAGTTGGTTGAATTGGTTTTGCTCCTAACAGTTGCTACAGAATCAATTGAGAGAATATTTTCACGATAAAGTATGGGAAAAGTGATTTGAGAAACAAATTAGGTATGAATTGTTGAATGACAACTTGACAGTGTTCATTAAGAGAAATGTATTAGCAGAAATGCACAAGAAAGTTATGATGCAATAACTTTTGGAAAACATGTATGTATAATGGTCCAACTCTGTTATCATCCACCGTCACAATGTCATTGGTTTGTACCTTAGAGATAAAGAGGGAATATCAACTTCATATAGTGTCATATCTTCTTGACTCTGTTTTGAAAGACAGTTACGGTGTAGAACGATTTTATATAATCGGAAGATCAAGGTAAAAAATGTTGTCAAAATTTAAAAAAATCAAAGATCAGAATAGTGTCACCAAAGCATATAAAAACGTTACCAAAGTTTAAAAAAGTTTCACCAAAATCTCAAAAAAATGTTGCTATGTGAATTTTTTAATTCTATTTATAAAAATTTATGTGTTAATCAATTTTATTATTATAATTCAATTATAAATATTAAAAATTTTAAAATACCAACCCGTCTAATCCCCGCCCAGGCTCTAATTAATCCTCGATTAATCCCTACCTGGGTTCTTAAAAACTTTAACCGCCCGACTAATGCTTTTTAAAACACTGCGTCTCGAAAATTGATCTGCAATCTATGAATAAGTTTTAACCGTTGATCAATACCTACCTATTAGAATTAGAAAACAAAAAAAATACCCACGTGAACTAAAAAAAATCATGCACGCTCAACAGCAACGTCAGGATGTCATTGATGATTCAAAATTCAAGCAATTAAACCAAAATCAAAGGCTATTTAACTTACAATCAAATGAGAAATTACCTAAGGAACTTCAATTTTCGATAGGAAATTAAAAAGCAAAATGTTGGTCTATAATGAAATCTGGTGTTTCGACAAAAATGTTGTTGCCTGAGTGTGTGAGGCTCGGTTTTTACAATTTGCAAAAGAGGCAGAAGAAGCAGAGGCGACAATGGTATGGGTTGCGGTTTGTGGGTAGCAGCAAAGATGATACAATTTAAATACTTGTTCAATAGAGGATAAAACGACATATTTTAATCTTTAACAATAAAACAAAACATCTACGCCGTTTTGGAATAATTAGGGCAAGGAAGCAGAACATAACCGATGGCGAAAGGTGTAGCAGACGATAATCTACAAAGAATAGAAAATGGGGTTGCGGATCGCTGGAAGGAAGGCAGAACATTAATGGGG
The DNA here is from genome assembly GCA_949673415.1 of Euphorbia schlechtendalii. Taxonomy (NCBI): domain Eukaryota; kingdom Viridiplantae; phylum Streptophyta; class Magnoliopsida; order Malpighiales; family Euphorbiaceae; genus Euphorbia; species Euphorbia schlechtendalii. The sequence continues at coordinate 11,583 of CATIWQ010116886.1, read as the reverse complement.
GTGGTTAAAACTTCCGGCGAAGAGGGTGGGCGGCCCCCACCACCGCCACTCCCTAGCTCGAAAACAAATTCTCTGTCCCCTGTTCAAAAATTACTAAGTGTCAACTTTTATTATATTTTAACAGTTATTAATTTCTCTCTCCTGTTTTTCTAATTTTTATATAATAAGTGTTGACACTTGTCAACTTTTTTAGTGAGGGAAGGGGACATGAAATTTGGGATAGAGGATTTTATCCCCTTAGCTCTAGTTCTGCTCTCACTAACCAAATGAATGACAATAATGACATAAATAATCTAACCATCAAGGTGCGAATTACTAAATGAATTTTTCTCATGATAATAGGGCCAATTTAATTACATCGTTTTTATAAGTTGAGGTGTTGGTGGAAAAGGCAAAAATGTAATCACAGTAATTACATGTTAAAAACCACATGTAAATATAACGAAATCCTTCTTCTCTTCAACTTCTGAAAGCTGAACTGAAATTAACTGAACTGAATTTATCTTAGTGTAAATTTATAACTACACATAGTTAAATTTAACTTAACTTAACTGAACTTAACTTAACTTAATTGAATTGTAGTTGAAAAGAACAGGATCGAAGTAAATATTCCTTTTTATATAAATATGAGTACGATATATATAGTTGTTGGTATTTTATCATTAGTTTATTATAAGGATTAATGCCTATAATTTAATTAAAAAAATTGGATAATGTATTGGTCACTATTAGTGATGAGATTGAACTGTTAGTCTGTAACATCAGTTAACGTAGAAACGCAACAGGCGAAAGAATACAAATCCAAGGCGGAAAGGATAGCTTTATTTAAAATTATTTCCAATGGTATGGGGGTATAATAATAGCAAAAAAATGACGTAGAAAACATTAAATTGTAGAGTATTGAGTTATGCTATTATTGTGATTAGTGGCCCATCCAATCAAATAATAATAATACACCACGTAATTCAATTAATTCTCAAATTGGACCATCTCCATCTGCATTTTTGTCATCAACAACAAATTAATTGGGTATATGTCTGTTTCATATCTTCTTTCTTTTTCATTACAAACTACCTTTGAATTAAAATGATAATAATAATCAAATTTTGGACACTCAGTAGGTCATGCTCAAGGTCGCTACCTTAACCGCGAGAAGAGGGTGTCATTGCGCTGTTAATGACTGGAGTGAAGTCGTAGGCTATACTTTTGTATACATGAAACAGTCATGATTGCACAATGAAATTATTAAGATAGGTTAGTTACGTTCACAAAGCATTGCGCACTCGCGCTGAGCTTTGTGAAGAGCGTTGTATTGAGAGGTAATCTAGAAAAAGTCTATCATGACGTGATTTTATTACATGTTGATCACATGAAATTGAAAATAATGTCAATACTCGCTCTAAGATTCTCTTCATTTTAACTTATAGTTTTATAATTAGTATTATTAAGAAAGAAAATTATTGTTTAATCAAAAAAATATATTTTGATATATATATATATATATCAAATACTAAAATAATGATACGGAAATGGGGATGTTGAGTATAATTTTCTGCTATATGATTATAGTCTAAAATAAATTATTATATAATAACATTGACAAAAAGCATCCTATTGGGTTCCTCGGGCCCAAAAGGGAGGCCCAATGTGAAAGCCTATACGAAAAAAGCCTAACCTTATAAAGCACATACAAGGGCATTCCAGTCATTCTATGGTTAAATTAGATGCTAGCATTTGTAGGACTTGTAATTAAAACGAGTGTTTAAATCAATAAATATGATTTAATTCAAGTTTAATATGTAGAATATCATGCAATGATTTATTTTTGAAGTACTATGGACTACTTATTTTGTTGTGGGCTATATTGATCTTTACCTCGAAGTTTTCCAATGTTCTTCGTAGGGTTTAAGATTGTAAACAGTAATTTTGTTGTATAATTACAATGATACTCAACATAATTTTAATAACGGAGTTGATATACGCTCCAAAAATCTCTTTCATTGAAAAATCCATGAAAAGCCAGCTATGCTTTTTAAAATATCCCACCACAACCCAAAGTCAATTTACATTTTCCCCCTATTCCATGTCATCATCACAACACTGGAAACGTCTTCTATAAAATTAATAGTATTGCTTTTAAATGATAACAATATTTGTATTATTGATTGTTATGACCAACTAAAGTAAGGTAATTAATAAGAAAAAAAAAAGAATTATAGTTTTTGGCTGTGATTAATTCATTGTGTTGAAAATTGTAATTAGTCCAAATCAGTCCTGATATAATTTTTAACACGATTAACTACTAATAATCCAAATTTGATAACTCTTTTAATTGACTAATTGTGAAACAATTAATTTATCGAGTATAGTTAAGAAAAAGAAATCTGCATAAAGATAAATTGAGACAAAAAGAATAATATCCAGTTTATGATAGAAATAGAGTTTCGAAATCAAAAAAATAAACGCCAAAAAGATCCACTTGACCTCTTTTAAGTCTTTATACACGTGCTTTCATTTTCATATATATTACCAAAAATGTTAGATCGAGGTTAGAGTATTATTCATAATTTCTACTGTTTAAGGCAAAATATAAGTGAATCATGTTGTATCAGGAAAGCATTTAGGTAATAATTCTCAGCACCAAATGAACTAATTATTTCTAGGAAAAAAGTTTTGATATTCAAATTTAGCACATTTTGAAATTAAAGCATGGATCAAGCACAATATACATTCACCATATTTTTCACCAGAAAAAAATACATTGCATGTTTGATTTAGAAAATGATAAAACATTTTACATAAGACCATGTTCTCTTCACCATCAATTTGGTTCAGTTCAGTTCAGTTGAGGTTCATTAAGTTCAGCTAAGTTAAGTTAAGTTACGTTCAGTTCAGTTAAGGTTTATTAAGTTCAATTCAGGTTCATGAATTTAATTTTAATAATGATTATTTTATTTAATACTTTAATAAAAATTAATAGTAATAAAAAGAAGAAGAAAAATGATAAAAATATTAATATAGAAAAATAATTATTATTTAATGTAGTTAACATTGATTATAAATATAGTAAAAATAATTTTTAAATAGTGATAATTACTTGTGTTATTGATATAATAATATTATTAATTTAATTAAAATATAATAATATTTTTCTTTATAATCATAATATTGATTAATTAGAAAATGTGATATGGGACAATAAAATGAAAATATTTATTAATTAAAAAACTATTGCGTTTTTGTGATCTAATAATTAATAATTTGAATCTAAACTACAATATTTTACAAAAATTATTATTAGTTCACGCGTGATTGGAACAATAATTATTATTGAATAATAAAATTTTAATTAAATGATTTTATGTATCATAACAATTTTTTTTATTATTAATGATATTCAAATTGTTTTATTAATTATTTTATATAAGTAGTTATTAGTATTAATGATTTATTTATTTTTATATTTATTGGTTTTTACTATTATTTTAATAATTATTATATTATTATTAAGTTCAATTACGTTCAGGTTCATTAAATTCAATTCAGTTAAGTTCAGTTCAGGTCCATTAAATTCAATTAAGTTAAGTTCAGTAAAGTTCAGTTGAAGAAGTTGAAGAGAACATGATCTAAATGATCAAATTCCAAATTAACAAGCAACAAATGATTAAAAAAAAAGTAAATTACAACAAGTGTCGATTAGATATTTCTGTATTTATTTCGTTTCAACACAAGTTTATGTGATGGTTATTTTAATAAATTTTAGATGCGATATCAGATCATTACCGATGTTAAGTGAAGTAATCAACGAATGAATGATGTTGAATTTAACAATTGGAGAGTCAATCAGTTAGAAAATCCTATAATTATATGATTTTCTAACTTTCACTTTTATATGCCACCTCGAACACTGTCATTGGCCGATTTTAATAGCTTAACGAATTAAAGTTCTACTTTTGTCAATGTCTAGGTAAGCAAAGAGATTGAAGTAATTGAACACAAGTGGGTCATAAAAGGTTTGAAGTATGTGGTTGGTCGCTTGATTAGTACTTTTGAGTATGGACCATGTTTGTGTGGTCTAATTTCTATGTTTCGTACTAAATCGACCCCACCAACCTTTTGGGTTATTCCACAATCGGGTCCACTAGAGCTTTCAGAAAATGGCCCATTTTCTATATCGATTGTGACTTATCAAAGTTGTTAATTTGTTATAACTCAATACAAACAATAATATGGATTAGTATTTTGTTAAAAGTTTTGGATTGAATAACTGAGAAGTAATTTTTTTTTTTGGGAATACGGTTGATCTAATAGTACGTTAACAAATGTTTGATTATGGAGTTATTATTGTGCGATCTTATACGAGATTGTGAATATGATAAATAGACATGATATGATGGTAACACGTGGTTTGTTAGGAGTTTCATGTTTATCGGAGTACATTGTTGGTTTGTTTAAATATTAACAATAGCTGGTACATTTTTAACTTATAATTGAACCAATTAATATGTTTTGAAATGTTGCGAGATCATGTGTAACGGACATAAGACATGATATATATTATGTTCTTCTAGTTTCTATAACTTATATCTAATATCTAATTCACTCTACTAGTGGTGGAGATCAAAGTGTGCATACCGCGAAACCTCAATAAAATAATATTCGATTAAATAATATTCTCATTAGATAAATGTTTTTCTCCGATCCCGATTTGGACCAGTTATATTAAAGTAATATTCTTGTTAAATGCATTAGATAAGTATTAAAAATAAAGCATTAAAGACTTAGAAAAAAAGTAAAGTAATAATTACTATAATAAGTCAAGAATATATATATATATATATATATATATAAGAACAATAGCTATTTTTTTCAAAATTTGAATCTATAGTTGATTTTTTTTTTCCTACCAAAATCAAAGGTAATCTCATACTTAACTTTTTTAAAAGCGAATACAAAATCCGAAATATTTTATTCATGTTACACTAAATAGTTTGACAAATAGAATATGATCGAATAGGTTTTATGATAACTTTAAAAGAAAAATGCTAGATGGTTAAAAATCACAGTCCAAGATGACGTCTTCTCATCATTTGAAAGACATACAACATATTTTTAAAATATTCCGGAAATAATATTTTTGCATAATCCAAGATATTTTTTTATTTTCTCAAGGCACATACTACAAATTAACTCTAAAATAATGAATATGTATTTATTGATATATGAATATTTTAGGCATTTATCAATAAATTAATAATCTCCATAAATGAATATATTTTTTTGGTCTCAAGCATGTACATTTATAGTGATTTTATTGTATATAATAATAATGATAATAATAATAATAATAATAATAATAATAATAATAATACAATGAATAAACTTTTTTTAATTGGTAAATATAAAGAAACCACGTACCTTAGATTTTTCATAGTGCATAAGTAGAATGAAAAACTTGATAGTTGTTCTCCCGTTTGTGAGTAGACCTGTTCGAGGGGCGGGCTACCCACCCGGCCAGGGCCGGGCTTGAACACTCATTTTAAAAAAAACCCAACCCGAGCCTGAAGTTTTATGGACCGCGTTTGGTTTTTATATAAATACCCAAGCACGGCCGGACGAATAATTTATTTATTTATTATATATTTATACATTACATGTATAATTATTTTAAGATTTTATATTATATCCTACTAAATTTGTATACTTGTTTACAAAAAATGTTACAAAATATTAAAAATTTTAGTAAAAATACAATTATATTTAAATTTAAACATATTTTGGTTTATTTTATATTTTTTATTTAGTTTAATAAAAAAATTATTAATGAAAAAAATATTCATGGGTTTGAGCCGAGCTTGGGAATGATCTTGTAAGCCCAGCCCAAGTCTGAAGTTCTATTATATGGGCTTGGGTTACCATTTTTAATAAAAAAAACAATAAAGCCCGGCCTGATCCGGCCGACGAACATGTCTGTTTGTGAGTTTGGTTATATTTTTTTTGGAATAAAAAGGATGCTCAATTAATTAACCAAATATTGGATACAATCAGGAGGACTTGAATACCAGTCCCCCAAGATCCTATCAAAAAACACAGCCCGAGCTACAGAATGAGCAACAACATTTAACGTTCTAGGAATCAAACTAAAAAAACAAGAAACGAAAGACCTAGACAAAGTCTTACAATCTTGAACCACGAATGAGAAATAAGAAAAACCCGTGTCAGAGGACATAAGTTCATCAAACAAAACCTTGTTATCCATTTCCATAATAATATATGAGAAGTTTTGCTCCTTTAACCATGATAAAGCCTCCCGAACGGACAACGCCTCTGCTTCCTCAATAGAAAGGTGAGATGTCAAAGAACCTGCTTTAACGCCTACGAAAGAACCAACATTGCAAATCACAACCACAAAAGTAACTATTTCCCCATCTTGGAAAATGGCCGCGCGGGAAGCTAGAAAAAGTCTAATTCCTCCTATTCTTTGTTATCTTGTCTTCTTTTTTTCTTAATTTTATTTTTTGTGAAATTTATCTGAATCAACTCCATTTTTATCGTTTACTACACAATCGTCTTCTTCAATCATGTATTTGTTGATACATAACCCAATCCTTATTTGCATTTGGGTTGGACTTCATTAGCCTTTAAATAAAATACTTTTCGATCTTTCACTAAATACATCCAAAATTATCTCCATTCAGCAAGATCGTTTCAGATCTGCTCTTCAGGCTGATGTTATGACATATGTAAGTATTCGTATGATTGTGGATCTTCTAAATTGTTAGTTGGGGTTAAGAAAATGTATGTTGCAGCGTTTATCTTTTATTTTGTAGGTTAAGTTTACCCAATACCATGTTTGTCTTACTTTATAAGAAGTTTGGTTTGTTCAGTGGCAGACGCGTAATTGGGGGGTCCAGATTTTGGTTCCATAAATACACATTTAACTCAAAATATGATATTATAGAGTTTCTTGATATATAGATAACGGGGTATGTATTTGATATCTTTGTTTTTTTTACAAAGGTTCTGTTATTTGTTGGAATAGAAGATTTCTCGGATGAATCTGAAGTCATGATAACACTATCAGATTGAAACTATTTTGGTGGTTTTACCAAATTTTTAATCGGATAAAATCAGAATGTTTAAACAAGAATTTCGAATACTAAAATACTGTGATTTTTCTGAACAAAAAAAAATGTATAACCAATTCCAAGTAAATTTTTTTGTCCAAGGGACATGTCCTTAAAACATGAATTTCGAGATTATACGGGTTTCGAAAAGACATGACTTTTCGGAGGAAAATTTTTTCGACACTTAAAAAACAAAGCCCAAGCCCTCCCACTTAATCAATGAGCTTCAGTTTTAGACTAAATAATAACATAGAAAAAAAACCTTATTGATTTTTAATCATGTTCTTCCCCAAACCTTCTATATTCAGTTGCAGGACTACAATGGCAGATCTGGCTATTCATAATACTATGGGGGTTTCAATTTTTCCATTTGGGGGTCAGTTGACCCACCGTAATCTCCCTGGGTTTAACCCCTGAGATTGTTTGTGTTTTGTTACGTTTTATATCCAGTGTTTTAACTTCGTATGCGAATCATATTGCAAAGCTTTTAACAAGACCAGTTAATTCTTCAACATGTAGAGAGACTTTATACATCTTGATTAGAACTGTTATTGTGTTAGATATGATTTAACAAGCACAATAAAATGAAAATGTTCCCTTGATCGCTAGGGAGGCTCATGATGATTTTGGGCTTGGCTTTTATAAACTTGGCCCAGTATGGCGTAATTTTATATGTAATTCCAACATAGTACTGGGCCGTTGCCCATTTCACCAAATCTTTAGACGATGCCCATGAAATTTGAGGTCAGCTTTACGTATACTCTATGTAGTGCAGAAACACTTGGTAACTGACCTTTTTTTTTGTCTAGGAAATCCGAACTTATTCACTTGGTAACTGAATGTGTTTGCATTTCTATTGGCGTTTCTGTTATATTTTGGGTGTTAAATATTAAAATGTATAGAGTTGCTATATTTCAGTGGACAGGTTTGGTGTTGGGGGGGAAAAACATCAATGGATAGGTAGTTGAATAGATAAAACTTGAATGAACTTCCAAAAATAGTTTTCACCGCAATACCTTCGAAGGCTGAGGTAGGGGTGGGGGGTATTGTTGTCATTGTTGATGTGGTATATATGGTTAAATCTATAACTCACATCCTTGTGTTAGATGTAAATGTTTGTTGTATCATATTTAACATTAGTCTATTTTTCATATTTGTACCTCTTTAACATAGTTAGACCAAGATTTTGATTAAATCATGTAAAAAGAAGTTTACTAGCAACAAGCACTTTACATTTCACAACGACTCGCACAAATTAAGAGCATATTATTTATATGTTTTGCACAAATAATTGAAAGAAATATTCAATATTTCAATTTTATGCTCAAATTACCGATTTCTAAAAACAGAGAAATTTACCAACAATCATTTTTTAATTTTTATTACATCGAAACCAGAGGAATGAACCCCAAAAAACTAATCACAGAGAAGTACCGCAAAAAGGGCAGAATTTAAACTCAGCCTGCACAACCTGGTCACAAAAACGGCACCGGAGAGTATCCGAAACGACAGAAGAGGGCAGTGAATGAGCATCGGAAGGCGGCAGAGAAAAAGATTTAGGAAACATGAAATTGCAATTGTTACAGTACAAAGCAGGCTCTTTACCAGGCCACCTCCAAACGGGAACAAAGAAGATCTTCAAAACCTTTTCGTATTCAACCAGATCAGCCATGGAACCGCAGTTTACGCATCTTCCGGCGCCTGTTTTTAGAACTCGACTCGCTTGCTGCTCTATTCCACCAGCGAAGAAGAAAAACATCGTTCGATTCTTTTCAGCAAATGATATCGGCTGCAGGGGATTCGCTTATCGGTTGGTTATATGGAAGAGTAGGCAATCGGCTGATTTTTCTGGACGGTTCTGATATACGAACATTCCGGTTGGTTCTACAAGGTTAAATGGGTTCATTTGTGGGCCGTTGGATTTTGTGGTACTACGACGTCGTTTCTTTTTCAATTGGTTTAATTACTAAGTTGAATTAAAATTTTGTTGTTTAATGGTTTAAATTATTTTTTTTACATATCACATCATAGTTGAATCTAACACTATTCCAATTATCGAAGAGTGAAAATAGGTACAGTATTAATAGTTATAAGATGCAAAAGCAAAGTAGCAGTAAACTAATATCCATGGAATTTTGGTTTGTTAAGTCTTAAATTTTGACTTATAATTTTACAATACCAAAATTGACTATCATTTTCTATATATAATCATGTTTTTACATGATACTGTGCATTTGAATTTAGTTAAAGATTTCAATATTATAAGATTGATATTTTGATTTTAACTTTACACATTGGAAATATATCCCATAATCTATGTTTGATAAAGTATTATCGATTATGAAATTAATAATAAAAAGTTTAATCAATAGAATATAAACAAAAGGAAAGAAATTATATTCAAATTCATGAGTTGTATATAAATTATTTTGTAATGCAGACAGGATTCACATATAACTATCGTATTTTTTTTTACATAAAATATATTGAAATTAAAAGCTCCTTTTATAGATCACTTTTGGATTCGTTTCAGATCCAGAATCGTGGATTCCAATGAATCAAGATATGGTTATTAAATTTATAGACCTAACGGATCCGAATCGGATATGAATTTAATGTGTAAAAATGAATTTGGATATGAATCCATCTGGACCCTATCCAGATTCGATCCCCATCCCTAATCTCGTTTTATGGGATATATATATGCACATACAAGAACTAGGGGACTTAATAATCGGTTGAATTACTAAGAGATGTTGACAAAGTCTAAATTTGGTATATGCTGATGATTTTGATAGTCAAATAATAGTTTCTTGGAAAATTACATGAATGTAACCTTGTAAATAAAGTTAATACAATTACTATTGAAAATGAAAATACTTATAAGAAATACGCAAAACCCGCATCAGAATAAGAATATTAGGGCATCTCCAACCCTACAACATACATTTTCACTTCAAACTTTATAATTTGGAGTTGCTACAGTATTTTTTCTCCAACCCCTCACTTCAAAACAACATACTATTATTTTATTATTTTATTATTTTATACCTAACTTTTTATTATTATTGTTATATTCCATTTACTTTACATATATATTATCAATCAAATAACAAAAAAAAAAAAAACTAATATAATAATGTTTGGAGTTGCTATAGTGCAACTTCAAGCAACTCCAAAAATTATTTCAAAAGATGAAGTGCCATTGGCACTTCATCCCATCTCCAATGCCATATTTGAAGTAGGGTTGGAGATGCTCTTAGGGAAGTATCATTACAACAATAGATTATATAACCACACAAAATTGACAAACTTTCAAATGGTCCTTTAATTTGTGAAAATTAACATTTATAATGGCAAACACACAACCTTTTGAATAATCCTTTGCAATCACCTCCTTCAAAGTTTTCAGTAATGCAAGTTTTATTACAAGCCTCGGAATGAAAACATCCTCCTAAGTGTTTTTCGCTCCTTTTTTCGCATTGATTTGCTTCCGCCACATTTGCTCCCATTTCTATGTAACATTAATTTCAAAATATTTGTTAATACCCTCTCCGGTTTCTAATACTAGTAATTTTTAAATTTTTATCAAAATCAATAAAATATTTAATTCACTATTAAAATCATTAATATATCCTTTTTACTTCATTACGAAATTCCCCTCTTTTTAATTATCAACTTATAAATTAATTTATACTTAATATTTTTCCTAATAAATACAAGGATAAATTTGAAAAATAATTGTTGAAAGTTGCATTGATACTCTAAAATGACAAGTAAAAATTTTAAAATAAATAATATTAGGAATCAGATGGGAGCAATTTTCAATTAAGTAAATTAATCTTGCAATAAGTAGTAAAAATGGGAATAGAATTTACCATCAATTTGAATTAGCAACACAGTGAAGAGAAGACACGTAAAGAGCCTCATGGAATTCATTTTGAATTTTGCCATTTAAAAGAGTTTCAAATGATGAAAGGAAAATCTACGTGCACAACCTTTTTATGTGAAGAGGATCATTACACAAAAGAACATATTTTAGTATTTTATTAGTTTTTTTTAAACAATTTTATAGTGTCCGGAATTTTTAAAAATAGCTCATATGTACTATTATTAATTGCAAAACAAATACCACTTATTTGTGGTATGAATAGCGTGCGTCCACAAGGATTATTGGTTGGTTGTTAAAATTAATTAACAGAAAATCTTCATCTATTTTGGAGAACAATTGCTTGCATACTGGATATCTTATTTCCAACAAAATATACATACATACACATAACACTCATATTCTATGGTAATAATTACTCTGTCACTTTCACACAAGATGAATGGTGAGGATAGATCGATTCAATTGAGAAAACTAAGAAAGTAATAATCACTTTGTAATACAAAATAATTATAGAGAAACTCGATAATAGACAAGCATGACGTGACATGTTGAATAAGAAAAACA
>CATIWQ010116874.1:0-18336 GCA_949673415.1 Euphorbia schlechtendalii | reverse complement strand
TACTAGAAGTAAGAATCGAATCCTTATTAGGATAGCAACTTGGAATCCTATTCTGTTTTCTCCTTTCGAAATGGAGTTTGGGAAAAGGGCAGTCTTTTTAATTACCCGGAGCAATTTTTTTTTCTCAAGTATGCCATTTGTGCATTATGCAAAGATTGTATTAGGAGCTCTGTTTTGAACTCTTAACAGTTGCAATTTGCTGTCATGTGGGAAATATTTTGTTACTTTCTCTATGTTAGCATCTTTATAATCAGTAACAACGTTTTAACTGTGACATTTTGTACTTTAAATGCATCCAATGAGTTTGGTTGTTTAAATAAAATACAGTGAATTCGACCAGGAATTAAGATTTACAAGTTCATCCTGGGTTTTAGAAAATGCTGTGTAGTTTTTGCATTTTGTGAAATTACTCAGGTTTTTAATTCAAATATTCTTCTATCAATATTCCTCTAATCAATTTTAGGGTAAAGATCGAAAACTCATATTGTGGTTAGATAGGTTGAAAAGAGGGTCGAATATAATCAGGATGAAGATTCCCCGATAAGAATTACCCACGATAGGGCGTGAAGAATTTCTTGTACCCTAAACCTTAAAGGATACGAAGATGGAGAATGCACTCCCAGTCCGATAAATGCCGAACCCGATACCGATAGACCTCCATGAGAAAATCCTCAAATATTTCTCAAATTATTCCCGAAACCTCCAAATATTTTCTATATTATATAAAAATTATAGCTTATACTTAATGGCATATAGATCTGGGCTTATACCAAGTCTTTTTTCTTAATTTTACTAACCTTGTAACCCTGAAAATTCCATATATTAATGTAAGAATAATGTGGAGTTGAACCAAATACTGTTAACTTTGATGTTTTTATCTATTTCTTAATTTGAATGCTGAACATTGCATTTCAAGTTTGATGTTTATTTTCTTAGGTTTATAATGTAACGTGATAGACTATTCAAATATATATATTCAGACTTCAAATTTGTTTAGCATTAATCATTGAAATAATTTGATCGTTTAAAAGTTTTAAGTAATATTCAGATTCTTTATGGTACGAAGCTTTGAAAATATTTACATATTATTTATCTTAATGGGGAAATGGGGGATCCCCAATAAGAAAATAGAAAAATTATTGCTGAATACTTAACGGATATGAAGCATATTTTTTTCTCGAAACCTTGATAGGTATGGAAATGGGTAATGCATTCCCCACCGTTTTCGTCCCTAATCGTGGATACATCATATATTGACAAGATGAAGACGACTGAAAGATTTGGACTTTCATTGCCTATATGACGACCTGGCAATAAAAGAAGATTCCAGCAAGGATATATAGCATCATAATTTTGGTTGTATCTTCTATTGCCCGAGATTTTCAAGTCAATATGGTAACAAAATGAAATCCAACACAAAAATAACAATTCAAAGAAATTTCAGAAGAGCAGTTAGAGTTACTCAGAACCCAAAATACCTCATCTAAAGTTTACTCTCCGATAAATGTTGAATATAAGCAGCTAAAGCTTCAACATCAACATCCATGCACAAACTATTCTTCTCTTATTTTATCATCAGCGGCAACTCGTTGGAGCCATGCATACCCTTCCTTCAACAGGTTTCGTCAATAAACTCCCACCAGCCGATTCGTCAAAACGACGTTTGCTTGCCCAATCTAAACTCCCATAGAAAATGTTCATAATCCTCGACAAAGGAAATCCATGATGCAGGCATAAAACCTTGTAACGCTTCCATGCCATGTGCAGCGGCTGCCCCCCATATTGAAAAAACTTCATGATCTCTACTCTTAGCCCTATGGTTTTACTTGCAGGAAAGTACTCAGCAAGGAATTCACTAGCAAGTTTATCTCATGTTGTTATTGAATCGGGCTCATGCGATTAATACAACCAATCATTAGCCTTGCCAGCGAGAGAAAACGAGAATAGTAGAAGTTTATTAACGTCTTGTACATGTGAAACAACATGGCCAAAGAAAGTGTTGTATATATGCAGGAAATCAGCAATATACTTGTAAGGATCTTCATCGGGGAGGCCATGGAATTGAGGGGAAGACTGACTAATCTGAATGATTTGAGAGTTAGCCCCGATTTCCAAGGATTCATAAATTTTCAGTATCTTTATGCTGGAACTACAATATTTCATCAAAGGAGCTGGGAAATTATTACCAGACTCCTTTTCTCCTTGTTTCGCCACATATCTGTAGAAATAATGCCAAAATGAACAAACCTACACTTGAACATCAAATAAAATAAACTAAAATTACAAGAAATTAAGCATTTGAAAGCATGAAGTCTAGCAAATGAGAAATGAAGCGGTTTAGAGCAAAGACAAAGAAGAGTAATATATACTTGAGAATGAGATGTGGAAGTATCTGATTTTGGTTACTGCTTAATAAAAAATGAACTACTTCCCTTTATATGAGTATTTTCAAACTTTTCATATTCCTTTTAAATTCTGTTGGTTCCATATTTATTGTTTCCAGTATTTATGTCATTTAAACCAACCAGTTACTGCATCTATGTTTATTGTACATTCGACTGATTAAGGCTAACAGTTTCTTTTATCTCGGGAATCAGTAGTGTTTTTCTAGCATGCGGGGAACAAAAGACCCGTGTTTTCTAATTTTCAAAATTACAACAACTTATCTGTGTTTTTACAAGCTCCCAAGAACTTTAGGTTCCAAAATGTTTTTGAATCATAATATCGAGGAAATGCTTCGAAGTCATATTCCCAAAACTGCCATTTTTATCAAATCCACCTGGTAGTTATTAAGCAAGAACAATCACTGTTGAATTCTGCAAGATATGGTTTGCTATAAAAATACATTCTTTTGAAGTGCCAAATATTTTTCCATGATATTATATCATTAAAATCTAAATCATTATGGTATTTTGAACTTTTATTACAAAGATTTAATAATATAATAAATTTTTCATTAGTTTTCTGTTTTTTTATGAAAGAAAGAAGGGAATATATTAGAACAGAAAATCAAACCAAAACAGCAGAAAAAACCAGAAGAGGCACAACCGAACTAACTGGACAGGCTAACAAACGATGCCCTATCCTCTCCAGTTTTCATCCTCTTGCAAAACAAACTTAATCTATTCCTCACCATCCATTTCATTGAAACCAAACAAAATTCAGGGGAATTACAGAACCCCGAGAAAAAGCTATTATTCCTATTACACCAGATAACATAGACCATGACCTGGATAACAGCTACCAAACCAGCCCAAGAATAAGCCGCCATTCTAGCCTTCTGCAACCAAGTCATCCACAGCAACAATGGTGGCAAACGGCCTCCAGTCCACCTATCCACAGCAGAGCTGGAAAATTTACATTGAAAGAACAAATGATCATGGTCTTCGTTAACCAACCCACAGATGGGACAAAGTGGATTAATCCCAGGCAGCCTACAACTCAACAAATCCCTTGTTAACAGTAACACCAAAAGTTATAATTAAAAACACTAGAGGGATCTTTAATATAATATATAATGTTTTTGTTCCATTTCCGTCACCATTTCGAAGAAGTGTTTGAGTTTGAAAAAGCATACGATTGTATATAATAATATTAAAATTATATTATAACAGCTATTCGATTGATAAAACTACTAAATATCAAATAACTTTAGTCCGGTTAATGAAACAATAAAATAGCAAATATTATAATAATATTAAAATTATATTATAACAACTATTCGATTGATAAAACTACTAAATATCAATAACTATAAAATAGTAAATATTTATTGCGTAAGTAGCAGAGTTCAGTAAAACTTGAACATCACTTTTTAAGAAAATAAGATCAAAATAAAAGCAAAATACAAATTATTTTTATTTTTAGTCTAATTGACCTGTACGTGAGAAAAGGCAACAATATTATAAAACTGATCTAACCATATATAGGTATAAAGAAATGCATGTAAAAAGTTACTTTATGAATAAATAATCAATTTTTAAAGCCAAATTGAGCCAATATATATCACATAAGTAGCAGTTATATTGAAAATAAAAACAAATTAAAATTGTATTGCGTGTATAAAGTTATTTTATGAATAAAGAATCACTAATTAAACAATAGTATTAATAACTACATTATCATCTTCCATTAACATTACTGTACTTTATACTGATATATTCTTAAAATATGGAAACAAATAAGCGCCAACACTTATTGTGCCCTTAATATTTTGAGGCCCCCGATGCAAGCATTTGCAGTTCTGCCATATTTAGCGTAAGAGATTGTACATGTGTTATTCAATGTTTATGTAATTCTTTGAACAGGCATATGTATTGTATGCATATTCTTACCGGTATTTCTTTGACTTTACTACCTTCATTTTTGTTGACGTTAATAAAATAGTCCCAATATTATTATAAACTTATATGATGAAAGTTTTATAGCAAATTTATTTGTTATTCCAGCCATAGTAAAAACTTCAGCATGTCATGTATATTACACAGTAAAATGGATTTGGATTCTCTAAAGTTGTTAAATAACTTTAGCATAAATTTGAATAAATTTAATTCATCCATTCAAATATGGAAGACTATGATTCAACACACATTTACCTAAATATTATTTTTCTCACCTTTACTTACCTCATCTCTCTCATACTTTATTCTAAAGTTACTTTAGAAGATCCTAATCCTAAAATTTTACCGAGTTTAGTTAAAGCAAGCGAGAGCAGAGTTTGAACTTGGTTGGAAACGAGCATAACCGAGTTTTTTTGTACGTTTATTAAGCTGTTAACAAGCTCAAGTGGAGTTTTGGACATATTTCAAGGTTAAAAATAATGATTTTACATCGTGAATTAAAATATTTTAATTTCTTAAAAAAACTTAAATCTTATTATCCACATTTACACATATTTATCCTGAATGAGGCAAAATACATGTTAAGTTTGTTATATTTACAATAGAGATGTAACAAAAATTTGAAGCATTAAAAGATGTTATAGTTACAACTTGTATCATAAATATATTCTCTTTCAAGCATGTTCTACGCAAAAGGAGCCATTGAGCCAACACATCTGAACAGATAATCTCGGTATATCCTCACGGCGATTGATTATCAAGAGGAATGTTTTTTTTTATCTTTGACTTTCTGGAGTAGTTTAAATGCATCGAGTGAGTTTGATTGTTCTAAAAAGTATTGCGTGTCCAACACAGAGAAATAATAATTGAAGGAAAATCAACTGATTGAGTCAAACAAGCATTTGACGGTGCAAGAAGCCTCATACAATATTCAACGAGCATTGATCATCTCCAAACAGCTGAATAATTGTGAACATAATCTGCTCTATTTAACAGTATCTATACAAGCAAATACGTGGTAAAATCTAACCTATAATAGGAACGAAAAATATCAGCTTACAAAACCATCCCAAAATATAACGGTTAATTTTGAGTTCTAATTGCAAAAGAACAGCTAAACACAAAGTTAAATTAAGCAATTTCTCCATTTGAAAATTGATTTAGACTTCAAAAATCAGCCAGCTTCTCTGTTTTCATAATTAGCCCAATTTCTCCATTTTGAATAATCTGAATGATTTGAGGGTTGATCTCGAAGGATACTTCGATTTTCGGTATCTAGAACTACGATGCTTCAACGAATTCTCCATGGGTCTGCGAATCAAATTGTCAAATTTCAACACAAACTTGAGGAATTTACAAATATCAACTCAAACAAACAAAAAACATCTAAAATTTCATATTATAATGCTGTAGTTTCCTAGCTACTGCTGATATGTACAGTATCATATTATCTCATATTAGCATATTACCAAAATCAAGTAAGTTTAAGAATTATACCATCAGTTTAAGTTAGGTAACGCGGAAAATTGTAGTTAAGAGTCTAAATAATGAAAAAATAATAAATATGTGCAAAAAATATCAGAAAATTCTACTATGAATTTGTTAAAAATAAAAAAAAACCCCTTAATTTCCCCCCGTCTCGAGTTCGAGAATGACTCGAGATACTAACAAGCCAAACCAAACCTTATACGGTTCGGCTCGAAAGCTCGGAAACATGTTCGTACAATTTTTGTACTTAATAAATTAGTGAGAAATAAATTGTATATGATTGGTGAGTGATAATTATTCATGTATAATTCATGCAATGGTGAATTTAGTATCACTTTCTACTTATTTGTACGGGTGATGATGAATATGAAAATGCATAGGAGAAAACAATAGAATGAGTCGGAATGAAAGTGATGATCGATTACGATTAGGATAAAAAATATTATGATGTCAGTTTTAATTTTTAAATTAGTTTTAATTTTTAAATTATTTATTCTCTAAATGTGAACGGAAATTTATTACGTAACTTTTTTGCGGAAGTGTAGCAAAATGTAGTGTAACTGATGCAACCCCTTTTTTTTAACTGTTGTTGCTCTAAATCAGTTTTGATCATCAAAGTTGAAACACTTATGAGGCAACACTCTTGTTTTTCGTTGCAATAGGGCACATATGGTAGTCTCGTTTAGGCTCGCAAGCTCGAGCTTCTCACGAGCTTGAACCAAGCTACAATTTTCTAAGTTTGACAAGGTTCGAGCTGAGCCCGACCATTTCCTTTCACGAGCCGAGTCCTGGACTGTTCGGCATCGGTTCGACTCATTAACACTCCTAGTCATCATATCTCACGCCATTTATTCCAATTGACTTCAGTTGACAAGAAATACTAAATATCAATTGGAAAATATATTTTAGATCTGAACAATGACACTAAGCTTTCACGGTTCATTAAAACTAAAGCACGGTATGAAATAGTTTTTTTAATTATGGTTTAGATAGATGGCATAGCTTTGTATTTGAAAAATCATCAAATTCATGGATTAAAAAATGTCATTAATTATGTACAGTATTGTATGATATGGTTTCAATTTAAGTACAAGTAAAACAGAATATATGCACAATAAGTTCAGCCTAGACAAGGGGATGATGGAAAACTAGGGTATACAGTTGTGCCAAAGTGTAGACGATTTAACTATCTAGGTTTTGTTTTACAAGAGGATGTAACTCATAGGATCAATTTAGGATAGTTAAAGTGGAAAATGCTACAAGAGTTTTGTGTGACAAGAAAATACATTTAAAAGTAAAGGAAAATTTTAAGTATCTAGGTTCTGTTTCACAAGAGGATGTAACTCATAAGATCAATGTAGGATAGACCGGCGTATGGGAGCGAATGTTGGGCGACTAAAACTCAACAAATTTAAAGAATGAATGTGACTGAAATGAGGATGCTTAGGTGAATGTATGGACATACAAGAATGGATCGATAAGGAATGTGTACATTCGCCAAAAGACTGAAAATGGAAAAATTGAGAGAAGGAAAATTAAGGTGGTCTGAACATGTTCTACATAGACCTACGAATGCTCCAGTTAAAAAGTGTGAGAATAAGGATAGAAAGTAAGAGTATAGGTACGATTCATGGAGAAAACCATTTTGAAAGATATGCGTTTGTTAAATACTAACGAGCAATTAGCATTTGATAGAATTTCTTGACTTGGAAGATTCATATAACCGGCCTCACCTGGTATGAAATTAAAACTTGGTTGATTGAATGATAGTATGATATGGTTCTTTTGATATGCGTGATATCCGATTTTTTAAAAATTTTAGTTTGGTTTAATAATAAATTATAACAAACTTTCAATTTCATGGTTCTTGAAATCACTAAAAATCATCAATGGAAAAAAAAATAAGTTTACTTCGTTCCATGATAGACAAACCCATCTGCAAGCTATGAAAAATTGTATTATGATAAAACAATTTATCCAACTTTTATTAGTGGAGGGAAAAATTGGGAGATCAAATTTTCATGTTTAAAACTTTTTGTTAAATTTTTAACCAACTCAACAATTTCAAACCAATTTTTCAAAAATATCAACCTTACAAACCATATTCTTGTAATAAATTAATATTCGGGTAGAATTGAAATTTTATTGAATTGGTAAAAAGATATAAGTTAACATGGATGTTTATGAATTTATTTGGGAAATTTTTTTATGGTATAAGCACTTATCAACGTATTATTATTGGTTTGACTTTTCAATGTTTAACATTACATGATATGCGCTCCACAAATCACTAGTTTATAGTGTGACTCATGAGACGAAATGATACTCACGTGTCAAGTTTAGGGTAAGTTAAAACATTGGAAGTTGAGTGCAATTTGTCCTAGGGACATGCGAAAATGGATGTATGTGACCTATTCAATATGATACAACATAAACTTTGTCAAACCCGAGCTTTTGTGCATAATAATTTGAAACAATGTTCTTTTATAATTGTGTTTGAAATAATTGAAATTGAACTATTCAAAATTGGAATTTAGTTGGAAAGAAAGTGACCATAACAAGCCTTGTAAATTGATGCCATGTGGAGTTGGAGGAGTACTTACCGGATTGATCCATTCTACAAATGATTATACAATTCTCAACAACACTCAAGTATAAATTTATATTCAATCTAATATTAATAAGGATAAAGAAGATGAAAACATACTCTATATTTTCTTACCTGTAATCTTCAAGTTGCTATTAAGTCTTAATCATAATTTTGTGATTTGGTTATAAAAAATGGACCTTTGGTTAGAGTTGAATTATGTTCTTTTCAACTTCAATTAAATTTAATTTAGAAGCAATTGTAAATTTACAATTGTTATTTAGAACACAACCTTCCTAATATAATTGTGTCTTTTACTAAACATGTCATTTATGGAGCAGAGATTTGATTGTGTTTGAATAGCATATTCTCATGTAAGCTATAATATTAAAATTTTTATAATAATGTTGTGAAAACTTTACGCTGAAACTTAAAAGAAATAAAAAAAATATATTAAATATTTGGGCAAAAAGGAGAAAAAAAAGGTTCCACCGAGATTTGAACTCGGGTTACTAGATTCAGAGTCTAATGTCCTAACCGCTAGACCATGGAACCTCATTGTTACATCATGGATATTAGTTTTTATATAGACTAATACTCTTTCCAGTTATGTTGCATAATTTATTTTGTTTTCGAATTATGTAGTGAATTATTGAGCAAATTATAGACTATAATTCTTTCCAGTTCGGTTGCATTGTTTGTTTCATTATCGAAATATAATACATGTTTATCTGGTAATTTTGAAGGGCAATGTACGTGTGACTTTTAATCAAAATATTTGTTAATAATTCTCAACTGAGCAAAATCGAATCCAATTGGTTTCGAATTTGATTGATTTTCTCAATGTGCAGAATCAAGAGTTAATTCGGTATATAATCCAGGAGATTACTGACAAGGGAGCATATTTGTTGTGCAAAGGGAAGCAGATGGCTGTAATAGGAGTGTGGCTAGAAGTAGAGCTCATCAATTTGACCCAAATGCAACAAAGCTCAACTAAGAAATTGTTTTCAAACCAATGTTTGGGATGCAGGCTGACAAAATTGCAATGGAGGAAAACGAAGCAAAACTAGTAAAGGTTCTTGACGTGTACGAGTCAAGACTAGCTCAATCTAAGTACTTGGCATGTGATTGCTTTACCTTGGTAGATATTCACCATCTTTTTAACTTGCAACTGCTGTTGGGCCATCGATGTAAGAAATTGTTTGATGCTCGCCCTCATGTCAGTGTTTGGGTTGCTAATATCACTGCAGGGCATGCTTGGGCTAAGGTTCTTCATCTACAGAAGCACCGAAATGGTTAGACTCACAGTGTTTTAGCCTAATGGAGTGTGTGTTTGTAAATTAAAGATCTCAAGTTCAGAGCAGGCTCTAGCAGGGATGAACGTGAGTTTTGGGAGTGAATTAAAAACTTCTCAAAGATCCATTCGATTTGAGATAAGGGAGCAGAACTAAGGATCGTGGAATGACCTTAAACAGAGGATGAATTCCCTCTCCAGGAAAATCAACAGCAATCATAAGATTGCTCTAAGGAATCATAAAGCTGTGTTAGACAAAATTTAGGCATCTCAAAAGACAATTTCTTCAGCAGTATTTGCTCACTTTTAAAGTGCAGTGATATCGAATGAAGAGTACTTAAACTCTGCCAAGGTGGATATTGAAATCAATATGGAAGAGCTTCTAAAGAAATTCTTCTCTACCCTTATGCGAACACTCGTTTCCACTGAAGGGTATTCAACTCAAGCTCTGGGTGGAACCTCTAGAGAGGAATTTGAGAGAGATGCAAACTGCTGTTATGAATCAAAATATCTCCTCAACCTCTATCATCACATGCCAGATCCAACAATGTATTGGAGGATATGAATCTCTTTCCCTCCATGGACCTCCATTCTATGAGCACGAAGGCTTCATTATCCCCTTCCTCTAAAGATTTACAGATTTCTTCATAGCTTCTAGTCTCTAGACGAAACAACAATTTATTATCTTCACAGCTTCCCTCCATGGACCTCCATTCTATGAGCATGAAGGCTTCAATTGTACTATTTACTTTTCCTAGCAAAAGTTACAAGAACTTATTCAAAGCTCAAGTAGTCTCGGATCAAGCCTAAAATTATGGGGGAGCAATTTTATAAGATTCAAGTGAAGAAATTTAAGACTTATACTTCTCAAAAAATTCACTTGTAGGCATCAAAATGGGGGAGATTGTTGAATCAGAAGATGCTCAAAAGATGTTTTAAGAAGTTTTAATACTTACTGCAAGAACTGTCCTTAATAGCACTAAACTATATCAGAAGCAAATTAAGAAGATATTAAGTCTTAAGTTGCATTAAAACCCAGCCTTGAGTCGGAAGCATAATTCAATATCAAAAGCTACAAGGATTAGAAGCTGCATAAGTGTGAAGATTCACACGAAGGCTAGAAGACTGTCTTGGAGGGAAACATCCTCTAAGTTAACAAATTATTATGATAAATTAAGTACGTGATATTTATTTCAAATTTATTGATCAATAATCCCAATACATCACGTGAGTCAATGTTGTCAAGCCTTTACATTTAATTCTACAACGCCAAAAGGTGATACACCTGAAAAAGGATAAGTTGATGTTGATAGAAGGAGGCAAAGATAATTTTTCGCCCTTGCAACAGACAACAAGTACTGGTAGGACCATTTTGGTAACTAATTCATATTAAGGTCAAATCGCAACCACTAAACAAAGTATCAATGAATTCAAATCACCCTCACCAACGCTCTAATCATGTCCTTAATCCCCTTTAAAGTTAACAACTTGATTTTCAAGTGACAACGGGAAGTTTTAAGCAACAGTCCAATATCAACATCAATTTATCAAGCCTATATAAAGGGAGAAAGTTCCAGTAGAGGAACTTGGTGAAGCATTATCAATTCTTAAGATAAATCAAAATATCTTCATATCACTGCAAAAAGTTTCACTTACAATCACTTAAGCAAAAATTTGTTTCACACCTATTTGTAAAAGAGTCTTATTGAAACAAAGTTCAGAAGCTCAAAAGATTTTCAATTTCATCTTGTAAACACTAGCTTAGTTGCTAAATAATTTGTAATTAAAATGTGCTTACCGCCTTCATTTGTAATCAGGTGTTCCATTGTTTTGGTCAATACTTTTGCCTGCACTTTGAAGCCTTCCAGCTAGGCATGGCTCCAGTTTACATGGCATTCCTCCGATTCATGGGTGATGAGACTGACGCTCGAAATTACAACTATAGCCTTGAGGTTGGGGTGAACAGGAGGAAACTCACATGGGAGGGTACGCTATGAAGTGTTCGAGATAGCCATAGAAAGGTGAGGGACAGTCATGAGGGTCTGATAATTCAACGGAATATGGCATTATTCTTTTCGGGAGTCTCAAACTTAGGGTCTGCTTGGGAGATTGATTTTCACAGGAAGGGAAAGGAAGGGAGCTGAGTTCCCATGCTTAAGATGAAAGTGCAGTAACAAAACAATCAAAAGAAACCTAGGTGAAACAAGTTCTTTTCCCTTTTATTATAATGGTTACTGTTCATTTCGCCCAATTTGAGTGAATCCAAGGGGAAGTGGAAGTGTAACTTCAAAACTAACCCTCCATCTTTGTATTATTGATAGACACTTCCATTTTTAAAGGATAATTAAGTAATTTAAATACCATCTTACTTTATTATTCCATCATTTCTTCCCAAACACAATACTATTTCATACTTTA
Organism: Euphorbia schlechtendalii; assembly: GCA_949673415.1. Lineage (NCBI taxonomy): Eukaryota > Viridiplantae > Streptophyta > Magnoliopsida > Malpighiales > Euphorbiaceae > Euphorbia > Euphorbia schlechtendalii. Next base: position 6,209 of record CATIWQ010116874.1, on the reverse strand, counting down.
TGTTTCCATCGTTTACCATCCTTTAAAATACTATCCATTCTTTTCTTTTCCTTTATGATTCTTCTTTCCCTTGCTCCCAAGCGGAGCCTTAGAGTCACTGGTAGAATATGGAAAGAACAACAAAATTCAGATGCTAATGTGTGCTTACCAACCCTTTTCAGCTAAAACAAACATGTTTTCGCCGAGATTTGTGTGTTTGGGGTTACTTTTTTGTTTTGTAATTCATCATCATCTCAGATATCCAGTCATGGTAACGATGACTTTTTTCTTGTTTCTTTTCAAGAGTTTTTCCAATTTTGTGCATAGAAAAAAGGCACTTCTTTTTATTTCTGTTCAATTCTTTGGTTGATGAATGAAACATGACTTCAAACTTTAAAGCAAACGAGTATTTTTTAATTCGTTAATTTGATTTGGTTGAAAACAGATAACTATTTGTAGTAGTTGAATATCCGAGCTAAGAGATGAGAAAGATTTTTATGAGTTCCAGAACATTTAAGATTAAAATCTCAGTTCCGATCATGTGTTCCCTTTCATTAAATTTATTCAATTTTCAATACGTCCGGGAATAATATGCTTTCATGTCATGCAACAAATTTTAGTCACAACGTTAGGAACTAGGATAGTTGCTTAAGATTATTTCGGACTCGGAATAGGAAAATACTTAAACCGGTTTTAGATGCGAGTCTACTTGAAACCAAACACCTGTCAATCTTGTTCCTTCTAAACCCTGAACCCTACATTCTACCAGTTTCAGAGTTCAATTCGATTATGGCGCTCTCTAAACCAACTTTCTTTTACCACTTCAAATCTTTCGCCGCCCATCACCACCTCCACCTTCACCTCCGCCGTCCTTTTCCGTCTCTCGTTTCTCTGCGGTTCCTCTCTTTTGCATCCCCTGAAGAAGCTGCAGCCGAACGTCGCCGCCGTAAGCGCCGCCTCCGCGTTGAACCTCCGCTGTCGTCTCTCCACCGATCTCGGCAACAATCTCAGCCCTCGAAACCCATTCAAAACCCTAATTCCCCCAAAGACCCCGAACCCATCTCTGAAGTTTCCGGCAAACGCCTCGATCTCCATAACCGTATCTTAACCCTAATTCGAGAAAATGATCTCGATGAGGCCGCGCTTTATACGCGCCATTCTGTCTACTCCAATTGCCGCCCGACTATCTACACTGTCAACGCTGTCCTTAACGCTCAGCTCCGTCAATCTAAATATTCTGATCTCCTTTCCCTCCATCGGTTCATTATCCAGGCTGGTATTGCTCCCAATATAATTACTCACAATTTGATCTTTCAGACTTATCTTGATTGCCGGAAGCCCGATACAGCCCTTGAGCACTACAAGCAGATGATCAATGACGCTCCTTTCAATCCTTCTCCTACCACCTATCGGATTCTGATAAAAGGGTTAGTGGACAATGGTAAGGTCGATAAAGCTCTGGAATTGAAGGAGGAGATGGTGGGCATCAAGGGATTCACTCCTGACCCGCTCATTTATCACTATTTGATGGTTGGATGCATCAGAAATTCGGATTCAGATGGGGTTTTCAAGCTGTTCGAAGAGTTGAAGGAGAAGACTGGTGGAATAGTCGAGGATGGAGTGGTTTTTGGGGCTTTAATGAAGGGGTATTTCATGAGGGGAATGGAAAAAGAGGTAATGGAGCTGTACAAGGAAGCAGTGGGGGAGAATTCCTCTGTTAAAATGAATGCCGTTGCTTATAGCTCCGTATTGGATGCATTGTGCAAGAACAGTAAGTTCGATGAGGCTTTGGAGCTATTTGATAGGATAACAGCAGAGCATAATCCCCCAAGGCATTTGGCCGTGAATTTGGGGAGCTTTAATGTTATGGTAGATGGATACTGCGCACAAGGGAGATTTGAGGATGCTATTGAAGTTTTCAGGAAGATGGGTAATTACAGATGCAGTCCTGATGTGCTGTCCTTCAATAACTTGATGGATCAGTTATGCAAAAATGGGATGTTGGAAAAAGCTGAAGAGTTATATGAGGAGATGGATGGCAAAGACGTAAAGCCAGATGAATATACTTATGGTCTTCTAATGGATACTTGCTTGGAGACTGGTAGAGTTGATGATGGAGCTGCATACTTCAGAAAGATGGTGGATTCAGGCTTGAGACCAAACCTAGCAGTTTATAATAGATTGGTTAATAAGCTGGTTGAGTGTGAAAAAATTGATGAGGCAAAATCGTTCTATGATTTGATGGTGAAAAAACTCAAAATGGATAATCCCAGCTACAAGTTTATGATGGAAACATTGGCTAATAAGAAGGATTTGGACGAACTGCTTAAAATGGTGGATGCAATGCTGGATGATGAGGCAATTGACTTGGATTTGGAGTTGCAAGAGTTTGTGAAGGAACTGTTACAAAGGGAAAACAGAGCAGAGGAATTGGCAGAGCTTATGGCAAATAAAGAGAGGGAGAAAGCTGAAGCTAAGGCAAAAGAGGTTGAGGCTGCTGAGGCTGCTAAGAGAAGTGCAAAAGCTGCTATAGCTTCTTTGATTCCATCCAAGTTATTTGGCAATAAAGAAAGTGAGGACAAAGATACAGTTGAGGAAGCTGTTATTTCAAATGCTGACGAGGCAAATGCAAAGACTGATAACACTACTGAGCAGTCGCTAACAGCTTGAATGTGCTGCGAAGGATATGGTTAATTATTTATTTTTCTGTTCTTTAGTTTGTTTTGAAGTAATGGTATGAAGTATGATGAGTCTTACATGGAACTCAATTTCATTTGCTTCATTTTTCTCACCTGAGAATTTGTTTATATCCATCATCACAATGTTAGGGACTTGTCTCAACCAACGGCAAATGGTCTATATGTTATTTGAAGATTTTGGAAAAGGTTTGCTTGGAATTGTTAATTTTCTAGTTCTAGCTGATTTGTTCCATTATGCTGTGGTTACCACTGATACAGTAAACAGTGTTTATCTTGTCATAATCACAGTTAACCTGTGCATAAGCAATTGGTCCATCTAGTATAATTGATATAGGCCTAATAGATGAAGACCCCCTAAACTTTCAAAAGTTCCAAATAACTCCATAAAGTTGCAAAAAGTGATCCAATTTGCCCCTCAATGTCACTTGTAGAAAAGTGGCATCTTTGAATAGTCAAACTAACCAAAATCTAACAAGTGGCATTTAAGGGGCAAATGAGCTCTCTTTTTGCAAGGGGGTTATTTGGAGCTTTTTTTGAGAGTTCAAGGGGTTATCATAAACTCTTAAAAGTTCAGAGGGTAAATTGATGTTCATGGACAAGTTCAAAGGGGGTCTTGATATATTCAGTCTGATAAGTGGGGTTATTGATGACTTTCAAACCACATTTCTTTAATTTGTTATATGCTCGTAGCTTATGTTATTTTTTAGTACTATTTAAAGGACACTGTCTTCCTATCTCTCTCTGGTTGTGGTAGAATATAAAATTGAGTATATGATCATATAAGAGGGAAAAATTACCATATGGAAAACGTTGCTTGTAATGAGTTAAGCTTTCAATATACTGCCTGATTTATTAGCTTTAGCATGAACAGAGCTCATTTATGCTAGTCCAATTTTGTAGTACATCATAATTCCTTATACAAATTAAATGTTGGTTGTGTATTCTTTTTTTATGAGCAAGCAAAGTGTATAGATTATGAAAGGCTCTAACTATAATGGACAACAGATGTTTGTTGGGTGTTTTGTGTGTTGATTCTTAAGTGTTAGTCTGTGCTAATATCATATTAACAATCAAATACCTTTGGTTTTGCTACTTCTCAGCCTTTTGGTCAGGATTTAACAGAGTGAGGTTGGAATCCAACTTGTGATATAAATGCTTATCTTGGAACTGGAGAAGGATTCTTTGAATTTGGACTTTGGTACATTTGTAAATTTCATTTATTCTTGAACATCTATCCAGTTTTAATGGTTGAGATTTAATTTCACACGACAACTAAAATTCATTCTCAAATATTAAAATTGGATGGACAATCGTACTGGGAATCTGGGATTGATTGAAATTATAAATGTACCGTCTAACAAAAGCGTTTATCGTGGTTTGACTGTCCAATTGAAGCATTAAAAAGTGTTTACCTTGTCATAGTGGTTTATCTTGGTTTGACTGTCCAATTGAAGCATTAAATTGTGTTTATCTTGTCATAGTGATATATCAGTCAGATCTTTATGTAATGCACTCATCGTTATGCTGCAGCTTTAGTACTATATTATTATGGTTCAACTCGTGTTGGAACAATGCAGAGATAGAAAAGGTAATCCGTACTTAGAAATTCGTAATATCAGTTGTTTTGGTTTTAGTGTTTGGTTTAAACTTTCAGAATTTTCATTTACGGCTCCATACGCTAATTTTCTGGTTGTCTTTGCTTTATTTCTTTTTCATTTTTCCTAATTCAGAGAATGAGGTTTGAATTGAAACCTATGGGATGTTTCTCCAACCTTATTATTTTTTACTTTTTACTTATAAGTGTTTTTTAACTTTAAAATACTTATTAATAGTAGTTAAGTGTTTCTGGAAAATTGATTTTTAAGTCACTTGTAAGCTGTTGAAGTGTTTCTGAAAACTGATTTTTAAACTACTTTTAAGTTGTAAAATCTGTTAAAAAGACTGAAAAGGACATACAATGTTTATTATATAAAAACTGATTTTTTTGTGTGTAACCAAAGAATTTATTACCTGTATATACATTAAGCAATTCAAATAATTGTTATATGTTTTATTTTTCATGAGAATTTATATTAATAAATATCACAACTTGGATAGATAAAGCAAAATAATATATGTGAAAATATATGAAATATATGAAAGAAGAGAGAACAATAAAGACAATTGGTTCAACAACAAAAAAAATTGGAAAAATAAACATAATAAAATAAAGTACTAATAAATTTAATAAAATTTTAGTACAAATATTTTATAGAATATTATTAGCTTACAATGGCTTCAAAAAAGATTTATAAGCTATAACAAAACATTTTACAACAAAATTTTCATACATAATTTAAGCAATTTTATTAGCAAGCATATCTCTCATTGCCATCCAATAATGAATGTCTTCTCCTTGACTATGAACATCTCCTTGAACATATGTGTTTGTCGTATCATCGTTGTTGTCGTCATTGCGAGGTTGATATGATTCTTGTTCAGCTGTTTCAAATGCACTATCTGGTTAACCACATTAGCTCACCTCTTCTCGAGAAAGGACTTCACATTAGAAACATTTTTCCCCATGGCTGAAGCTTTCCACGAGAAATATGACCCTGAAGGGTCCACCTACAGCAAAAATGATACATTTCAGAATTGAAACTTCAGTTGATTGAGATGGAAACTTCAATCTAGAAGTCTAAAGCAAAAGCTGTAATTACCAAAGCTGGACCTTAATCAGGCATTTGTAATATTATAGCAGTCGTCCAATTTTCTTCCTTAGATAAAGTATCCAACTAAAGTCTAAAGGTTAACCAAGTACGAATCGAATAAACTACATATAGTCTGAGTAATTTTTTTTAGTTCATGGAGAATAAATTATAAATGGCAATTAAACATCCCAAAAACTCAACAACAGCCTGTAACATATTCTAATTTCTAAAATCTACAGGGAGGCTCAAAATGATTCTCCGAAAATCCTGTATGCTGAGAGTTTACACCATGGACATGTAAGAACTAAGAAGTCTCTACCAGCTTTAAGTTTAATTTTATGACATTAACACCAAAAATCGCCAACTTTGATATGCTAAAAGGGATACCTAATATAATTGTGGACCTTTGTCATCATACCCTGCAACCAACAGGGATACACCAAAAGGCCTGATACCGCTGAAAGAGTAAGAGAAGGCATTAATGTTTTTTTATTTAAAAAAAAATTCATCTAGCATAATACAGTGCGGGCTTGGAGCTGGTAACTTGTGATGAAAAATAAATCTCTTTTTGCTTTTCACAAGCATAACCAGAAAACATGTAAAAAAGAAGTGATAATTACCCAGATTGAGTGAACTCCTGCATTGTCGTCGTCGTCATTATGGTGGCATACCAGCCGCCTGTTCTGGAACTTCCAGTTCCAGAATACGCTCTTCATCTGATCTTGATAGAAATATAATAAAAAATCGAGTAAAGCTCCTAGCTAGGCTAGGATAAGAAGTAGCAGTGTCAGGTCAGAGCCTTTTGGTGGAGGCAGGGCTACTAGAAGTGAGAGGCTCGAGT
>CATIWQ010116858.1:0-14204 GCA_949673415.1 Euphorbia schlechtendalii | reverse complement strand
TTGCTTATTTCTTAAGTGATCACATTATATTACATCTACAGAAAACCGTATTTTCTTAGTTATGCATATTCGCACTTAGGTCATTTTTAGACTTTATATGCATGATTCATGTATTGCAAAATAATAAACCATCCATAAAGTGGAATAATAAACCATTCACAAGGCATTAAATAAATGCGGAAAGTAAATGTAGAAAATAAAAATTACAAGGCTTCCAAAAAATCGAGGGATGCAACCTCTCGCTAACCTATTAATTACATTTCCCAAAAAAATGAAATTGCGATATCCGAAGGAAAATTAAAATTCTAAACATACATCTAACCTGCACCCACAAAGGTTAGCACAAGGGATATCACATATGTTCGATTTGATTTTAGCGAGACCCTTGTGGCCTAATTAAAACATCGAAGATTTTAAAGTTGTTAATTTAAATAAAAATTGGTTCATTTTTATTTACACGTATGTTGGTCAATTTTATTAGTGAAAATGATCGCATGGCAAAAGGTGAGGTCTGTTATCCGGGAAAAATTTTAATTCCCTTCGTTGGGGTATTCTAACATAAAAATTAAAAAGGAATAAGAGATGAAGAAGAGAATTACAACATTATTTACAATAATAAGGACTAAAAATAATACCTAGGTCCACAAATAAAGATCAGAAAGAGATGAAGCAGAAGATGAACATGGAATTCGCAGTTCTAGGAACTTAGAGGCTTACCCTTGCGTCATGAACCCACTTCGGCGTATCCGTTTGGCCTTTGGAAGTCCTCTTTCGTTTTGATTTAAGTTGTGGTTTAATTGGAAAAAATAAGTGTTTATCTATCCAAAAGATAATCAAACTCAAGTTCTAAATTTGTTTTAGACCCGAGAATATCTGAGGATATTTAAAGAAAAGGTAGATAAAAAAAGGATTTGAAAACAATTAAAATTTGGAATCCAAACATTTTTTGGATCCGAATATATTTGAAGAAAATATTTATCCGAAAGATAATTAGACTCGGGTTCTAAATTTGTTTTAGAGCCGAGAATATCTGAGGATTTAAGAAGAAAAGTAGATGAAGAAATTTGATTAAAAGATTAAGAGATTTGGGATCCAAAATTATTTTGGATCCAAGAAAATGTTAGAAGAAAAGAAATATTTTTGGTGTCTGTGTTTTTTATCTGAAAAGAGAATTTTTCTCTAAAATTTCAAGCCCCAATTATCGAAAAATACCTGACTATTTATAGGAGAAATTCTCGAAAATCCAAAAAGGTAAGTTTTTCTGGCAAGGGGCTCGCCGGAAAAAAGTTTCGACGAGGCCCCTCGTCGCGTCTTTGGCAAGGCAGCCTCGCCAAGGAGCTTGGCGAGGCCAACCTCGCCAAGGAGTTTGGCGAAGCTGCCTCGCCAAAACCCCGTTTCTCGGCGAGGCCTGCCTCAAACCTGGGATTCCATCTCTCCCGAGGTTTCTATTTTTCTAAATTTTATTTTCTTATTTTCGTATTTTTTAATTAATTTTTAAATAAATTAGATAACTTCCTTCTGAATTTAGAGACTAGGAAGACTCACATGTGAAGATCGTCGGACGGTCAAAAATCGTATGATTCGAGGATAAATATCCCGAAAAGCCATCATCATTGAACGCGCGAGCTGGTACAAAATCCCGTGCTCACACCGACCCAGATCTGCTCCATGTATATGCTGAAGTAGCCTTTAGGAGGAGTGTGCACACGCTCATGCTGGGCCGGTAATAGACACGATTTTCCTATGAGCCATTTATGGACCTGCGCCTCCAAGCAAACATCCACCTCGTGAGCAATGGACACCATATTTGCAATTCGAGGCATGGGACCCCTCACTTGGCTCCTCCTTACCCTCCTTGGTCTTTGAGTTCCCTTTTGTACACCTTGAGGGCTCGAAGTCCCGGCCTCCTGGTCCAGGCCGTCGCCATCATCATACTCGTGTGCGGCTCTTATTAAAGAGTCATCTGAATCAACTACGGGCCATTGTTCAGAAGGCTGTTGGTCAGTCATTTTCCTACACGCCTTTCGTTTAGTCCTACTAAAGGGACGCTGGTTAGTTCTATCAATGGTCACCGGTTGAGATAATATATCATCCAATTTTAAGTTCAGTCCAGTGAGACGGTTAAAGGCCCTAGCAAAAGTTGTGTCACTGCTAAAGCTACTAGAGGAACTCATCCTAAATACATAATTAAGCGTCAGATCGTGGTCTCAAAATATGTGCCGCCCCGAGGAAGTCCGCTTCAAATAGCGGGCCTTTCACGAAGGCTTTGGCCTAAACTAATTTAGAAGCCCAAACAAGGTCACGCAACCCTAGAATGCGATCCAATGCTCGAAAAAATTTATCCATGGCTCGCCGTCGTTAATGAGAATCCCTAAATCTAGGAAATTCTCCGGTGACGTTTCCAAACTCGCACGATTACATTTAGGATCTAGAGAAGGCCTAAGGTCAGAAGGATTCAAAGCAATTGCGAAGAGTTAACATGGAGAATGAGCAAAGATACAACAAAAACCCTAAATACAGTGTTCTACACCAAATAATGCAAGATTTGATCATCCTAAACGTAGGAATCGCTAATGTGGCAGAAATAAATCAGAAGTAGTATAAATATCAAAGTTAGTCGAAGACTTACTTACGGATTGAGGTGTAGAGAGTCCGATTAAAGATGTCGTCGCAACACTTCACAATGGAACGCGGGGTAAAAACGAAGAGAACTTGCTGAAATCGCGGGAGAAATGAAGAAGAGTTGCAGAGATGTAGAATAAATAGGGAAGTTTTTGTAGCAGAAGATAAAAGAACACAACGCGCCATTTATAAAGACTCCGAATTTGAAAAGACGCGGACATTTCTATAAGTAATATGTGGCATCTTAGGATACGCCGGCAGGTTTTACGAGGCACCCCAAACAGCTAACAGCAGAAGAGCAATCGTCAGATGTTTGAACTAACATCATATTCGAAGCGGCTCAAGCTTTAAAAAAAGCTTCTTTGACTTGCGGGGGGAATTCTGTTAACAGAGCATGATGTCACCTTCTCAGAGATAACTGCAAAGCTCGGTCTAAAAGCTCGATGAAGGGAATCTCGCCTCGTTCATCCACACATTACCGCACATTCCTTCTTCTCTGTCCTCGTCTCAACTATGAGACGGTTTCATGAGTCTAGAGAAGTCGTAGTCTCAGTTGCATCATCGTACGACCATAAGATAGTGATCCCGTCTCATTAATCTAGGCGGTGGATAATTTAGTAAAGGCTTCAGTTGACGCAGATAACCACCTCCTAGAATGAAGGAGTGGATAAAGCTCATACTTGGTCTCCCTTGATTCTAGGGATCACGATCCTATTTTTTACCATTTCAAATCTCCTTGATTTGGGGGATTTGGCAGTTTCTATAAATAAAAAGAAGAAGCCTTCATAACAGGTTAATCACACTCTACACATTCTATTCTGATAATATATACGCTTAAGAACTTTCTTTATCCTCTGGCCTTCTATACTCAGTCACTCCAATTACTAACTTGAGCGTCGAAGCTTTCCCGGGGGATAACAGGCCAACCCTTTTTTCCGTTCATTATCTATTTTGCAGGAATATTCTACACAATCGATTCAATATTTCTCGAAGTTCCCCGAAGATCAAACCCAATTCTGACTTGGAACTTTCACAAATAATCAAGAGTTTACATTTCTATTTCCTATAAATGAAATACACGGCAATAGCAAAAAAAAGTGTATTCATAATTGATTTTGAATCCAAATTCATTATCATTTCATTTCCAATCAATTCTCTCTCCCAGATTTTCTTCTCGCGATGAAACATCCCAAATAGATTGTTATTGATTTTCGTCGCTGCAGAAGTTGTGGATACACATCCATACTCCGACAAATCGTGAGATTGATCCAATTCAGCATTCAAGCGGCGTTCTTCGATCTTGGATATACAGAAAAGGTATTTACCGAATTCATTTTCTATTCACGTTTTCCATCAGGATAATATGAGTATCATAGTCTCTTTCTTACTATTCTTAGGACCAGCTTAGAATTTCTTTCTAGCACTGCTTTCTTGAAAAGCTACATTTTCAAGCTTTTCTAAATTGCTATCCTGAAAAGCAATGGAAATCGATAGCAAGCAATTCTTAATTAATTAGTATCAAGAGTTTTAATGTCAAAATATGTTATTCTATCAAAAGTTTGTCGGTGCAACTTTTCGTGTTAACAACTCTGACGGCAATCCCAAATAAACCCTAAATTTCTTGCTTAGGGATTTTAAATTTGGCTTAACCTAAACCCACAGATAAAATCCAACAAAAAAATCCAACAATCTGATACAAGAGAATCAAAAGAACCAAGCTCAATCAAGTTATCCCGCCACTATACTAGCATCTTCACTGCAAGGAACAACAGAGCTTGTGGTAATGAACAGTGGCAGAAACATTGTCCATGGAGGTTGAGCAAAAATTGGGTTTAGAGAGTGGAAAAATGTGCAGATGAAGATCGAAAATTTTAGAACGATCAACGGCTGAAATGACCAATGTGCCTTTTGTGCGCTTCTAGCCCTCGTGAGAATTGAACTCACCTCATACATGGTGGCCACCCAGTCAACTGCATATTATTCCCGTTCATTTTCAGTGGAAATTGGAATAATTAACAATTCAAATCATTCTTAACACCCCCATCAAAATAGCACACCTTCAAATGCTCATGATAATTTTAAATAAAGAACATGATTGGAGAGGACAATTAGCAAAATTAAAAACTAAAAGCAACATCAATGTTGAATTCATGCGAAGTACATGAAAAGCATGTTGTTTAAAAAGGTAGAAGAAAAAAACCGTTTTGAGGCCCACATGAAGCAAAATACCAAGAGCGCCCTTTAAAGTAGGGGAATTTATGAGTAGAACCTATGGGGGTTGAAAAGCTCAGTATCAGTTCTGTTAATTCCATCACTTACTTAGCCGCACCCAAATGGTCAAAATGCATTTCGACCCCAAGGGAATCTTAAAGTAGGCTAACAACATTCACCATATCAAAATATAAGATTTACTGTTACACATAAAAGCAGACTTAGTCTCAAAATGCAAACATCCCTTGTCATTTGATGTCATAAAGATGTGAAGGAGTTGAAATGTGCATGACAAAACAAAGTTGCTCATAAATGTGGATTATTTTTCCCCTGCATCTCAGGAGAATCACATGAAGGTTGGGCAGACAGGTCCTTTAGAGATTCCAAGTCGTACTTCCATAGCATGATGCAAGTCTGGCATCCTCACACACTCCGATTCACGAGGATCTACAAACCAGAATAAAATTAGCACAAGTCACCAACATCATAACCATCAGCACGGCTATTCATTTCATAACCAGGCACTCTGTTAAACCATAATAACTCATGAAAACTGAATTAAGTAGAATTTGGACACTATTAAGGTTACAAAATTGTTTATGTATTCAGTTGATATAATAATAATAATAATAATAATAATAATAATAATAATAATAATAATAATAATAGTAGTAGTAGTAGTAGTACTAATAATCATAATAATAATAATAATAATAATAATAATAATAATAATAATAATAATAATAATAATAATAATAATAATAATAAGAATAATAAGAAGAAGAAGAACAGCAGCAGCAGCAGCAGCAACAACAACAACAACAATTATAACAATAGAACGCTGCATTAATAACTGGGCCATGACAGACCTTATTAAGTATTGCAAAAGAAAGGGCCTGCTGATAATAACAATAGCAATAATGATTATAATAACAACAAAAATAAACTCACAATTTCATACATTGAAGTTTTGAAAGTAATTAAGATGATGAATAATAAAACCTTAAATTCATATGAAGGGGAAAAATACCAAAAAATACACTGATTATAAGAGTGTTTGCAAACATTCTTTTTGGAAGAATTCAATTCGTTTCAAATCATTCTATGCATACGATTTAGTATATAAAATGATTTCAATTGATTTGATTTCGTTAGAAAAGAAATTTTGCAAACACAGTTAAAATCATGGCAGTCAAAGAATTTTTCCAAATAATGCACTACGAAGCATCTTTCATTTTCAAGGAATGAGAATAGCATGGAAAATCATTATGGTTACTAGAAGTTCTACAAACTTCACAATATAGAACTTTAAAATCAAATACAAATATACAATGAAAGAAGGGTAAATCCACCATCTGTTCGCTCCAAATATAAAAGGGTAAACTCCAAAAAAGTACTATGAGGTTTCACTCATTTTGAAAAGGAGTCCTGAGGAATTTTAGGTCGAAAAGGGGGCCCGAGGTTTCGAACCGTTAGCAAAACAAGGTTTTTTACTGACACTGTTAATACTAATGATGTGACAAGGGGTATTTTTGTAAACACGCATTTTCAATCATAAAATCACTCATTAGTACATTTTCATATATTAAAATAACACTTATTTATTATTCTTTCTTCTAAGTACTCTTCAACCCAGAAAGGCAGCAACTATCTCCATGAACGCAGAAGCCACCCCGAAGCCACTGAGTCGGAAGAGGAAAAAAAGAAGAGGAAATGGAGGTTCAAAAGGAATCAGAAGGGAGGACATAGGAATAAGGTCGACAAAGAAACAAGGAAGATGTTGCAAATTAGTTCATTACTTAACTTTAGTGCTTAGTTAAGGAGGAAGAAGACTAAATTTTAATTTTCCAAAACTGCCCTTTGCCACTTAACAAAATTTCCCAGGACCCCTTTCCCTTTTGAAAAGAGGTGAAACCTCGGATACTTTTTTAAAGTTTACCCAAAATAAAACCTATTCTGACTGTAACAGTTTGGAAGCCACCTAAAAATGACACTGACCATGAAACTATCATGGAGAGGTGCCTCTATCCTAGACCGAATTGCTGCCAATGAAGACCCCTAATTCAGAGAACCCTATTACTGTCAAGGTTGGTGACCTAATAATTACTTGGAACAGAAATAACAGAAATAGAGTCTGCTTAGGGAGATAGAAACAGAAAATAGGGTGGGAAACCGAGAGAAATTAGGGCAGAATGGGAGAACAGGAAGAGAGAATTTGATGGAGACAAGTTTGATACTATTCATTAATTGATTGATTAGGAACAAAACCTTATATGCTCACTCATATAGGGAGTAGCATATACAACAGGACAGCTGTCCCTAATGGGACAAATTAACAGAACAATTTAGATTCTTACAGCTAGAACTCAGCCATTTAGAGAAGGATAAATCTACTACTAAAACGAGTAATTACTACTAAATTATTGCTAACATGAGAATTACCAATAGAATCAAGACGAGTTGTAAAAAACTTAAATCAATTGGACAATGAAAGGACAACTAAAACACAATAAGTAATTGTCAGAAAAAGGCTTTCAAAGTTTCATGTGTTATGGTCTGTATGGAAGCCGAAATACTGACCATTAAGATAATCCTCGAAACCGAAGTCATCCAAACTTCCTGTAGCAGCTTCAAGTCCAAGCATTGAAGATGGAATAGGTCCTGGAGGCCTCTGGAATCTGCAGAATTCACCCAAAATAAGAGGGTAGTTGATAGAAATTGAAGAGTACATGACGATTATATTCAATCGCACAGAGTAATGTTTAATAATTACATTAATACTAAAATCTAGTATTGTTAGAAGCAGTGTACAGGGATATGTTTTGGCAAAGTGAATCTACAAAAACAAAAGGAAACTGCCAAGAAGGAAATTCAAGATATTTTATATTTTGTACATCCAATCAAAAGAAAAAAAAAATAGTAAATTAAACCAAGAACAGGAAAATGCACTGCATGCAACTTCTTTGAGCTTATCTGCCTGCAAAGGAGGCTTCTGCGAAGGGTGAAAAGTGAGCTGCGGCTGAAGTACCTTTCTTTTATAACGTAACTGATTTCATTTCACTCTGGAAGCATCAAAATGACGTAGATAGACTGCATTAGATGTAAAGAGTAGAGGGATGGAGCGGATAGAAGAACTGGCCTAACTCTCCTAACTGCAACTGTCATCGCCATAGTTTTGAAATAGTATGCCTTAGAGGAAAAATATGATGCTACCAAAAGTGACATCCTTGCATGTTGCATCTCATGAATTTTGAATAAAAATATTTAATTGGTATGAGAACTGAATTACCTTATCTACACCAACGTTGATAATATTCAGAAGATCTCTAGAAAGATCAATCAACTTATGCACAATACAAATACTCCCTCCCTTTATAAATAATTATCATTTTAAAGTTGTTTCCCAATACCAATGTCACATTAATTAGGATGATAAAAATACTTATTTATCCTTATGACTTTTGTTCATTTGAAAGTTAATTGGATACTTTATTCTTTTTGTCATTTTTCAATGTGCATTAAATAAGGGCAAAATGGACAAAATGTGCATTGAAATCTTAAAACGACACTTGCTTAAAAAAATTTCGAAGACCCTGGAAAGACAATTATTAAAAAAGGGAGGTAGTAATGTATAGGAGGACGCCGTAGATTGAAACCAGCTGATGGTCATTGACATATACATCTATGAATTTAGACATAATAAAATCAACAGAATATGACACTCGAAGTCAATTAAATAGGTATTTCATCTACGAGCACTCATAAAAAAGTTATCGACCATCCTATATAGCACAGCACTTTTAATCAGCAGGTGCATTTCTGGTTCAGTATTTGGCATATCACAAAAAAAATCATACCAGTTGGATGTAGCTCCATTGATACACCTCTCAAAACTAGTAATCATAATTAACCAAGGAAACTCACTCAATTAGCTAAAAGGAATAAGTGGCTAAACAGATAGTTTATCATAAATTGACACTGTAAGAAAAAAACAGAAAGCTCAGTCACACCTAGAAAGAATTTGCCTCTCCATATCCATCTTCAGCGGCAATGCTGCCCCATAAGTGTTAGCCAGGAACCTTTCCTTCATTGCCTCCTCACTCTTCCTCGTCTAATACACAGCAAAAAACATTATTTTGAGTTTCAATAACATACACCTTTTCTCTGATCGGAAGGAAATACAATGGAAATATGGAATTATAACCTCTATCTGTACCACAAATATTTTACCCAACTTAAAGCCTACCCTGTTAGTGAAAAAAAACTGGCTAACCTTAATGGTAAGTACATGAATGCCCCAGAAAAGAGAACAAGAAAAATCAAAAGAAGAAGAAGATAGAGATTTACAGATTCGTAAGCGGATTGGAGAGGGTGAGCTCCGATGAGATCGCTTCTGACGCCGTGAAGGCCGAAGCGAAGGGCATCGTTTTGGATGCCTCCGATTTGATGAGCAATTGTCTTTGGTGCTTGATCCATGTTCTATAGTTTACTCTTGTCTCTCTCTTGTCTCGTCTTCCCGTTTGGGGTTCTTCCTAACTTTGCTACCCCTCTTTATGATATTGTTGGATCTGTGACTTTGGGGACAAGCCAAGCCAAGCCAAGCCAAGCCACGCACGTCTTCGAAATGGGAATTTGGGCTTCTTCAGGTGTCTGTATCCAAAGTCCAAAGGTTATTTTTTTATTCTATCATATTTTCTTTTTAAAATTTTAGTTTTACAAATTAATAATTTTACAAAATTCAAAAATTAAGTATTTTTTTTTATATAAAAAGGAGAAATATTTTTTCATTTTACCTTTTTTTAAGTTGACTTTATCAACCCTTATAACTACATTCTCTTTCTTATTTATTTTGAATTTTGCAACTTCAAACGTCTATATCTCACAAACCGTTGATTTTTTCGAATCGACGTTTTAAAATATTTTGTTCGTCTTAATTTTATCTTTAAAAAGACATACACTTTATTTTTTCAAAAAAAATTAATGTTTCGCAATCTTATACAGTGTATAATTGTGATATAATGCTTTTTTTTACTGCATTTTCATGAAGGTTTTATAAATGGTATAAAATTGTCTAATGAATATATATGGATTTTTTTCTCCTTTATGTTTTCATAATAGGACCGATTTTCCCATAAAAATTATGACATGAAGACCTTAAACCTGATATGAAAACTCTTATGCATGGTATAATAGTGGTTATTTTTACAATAAAACTCACTTTCTAGTAAAAAAAATTTATCGTAGTCTTATTATACATTGTATAATAGTTGTATAATACATGTTTTTACTGCTTTTTCATGAAAGCGTTATACATCTATATATTCTTTTTTACATAACATTATATCACTCTTATACAATGTATAATAATGTCTTCATAAAAAATTATGATTTTTATTATACAGCTATTATACTATGTATAAGATTGCGATAAATTTTTTATTTTTTTCAAAAAATTCAAAGCATATGTCACTTTAAAAATAAAATTAAAATGAACAAAATATTTCAAAGCGTCGATTAAAAAAAATCAACGGTTTGTGAGATATGGAAGTTTGAAGTTACAAAATTCAAATTAAATAGGAGAGAATAAGGGTAAAAACAAAAAAGAATCTAATAAAATGGCAAAATAAATAATAATTTATGATTATTGTAAAAATAATAAAATTTAATTTTTTTTTAGTAAATGACTTAATTGCACAAATCCAAACCCATGTATTCAATTCATGGGCTGTAGTTATACTTTGTCATTTGTGGCCTATCCAAACCCTTAAATTAGGCATGTCATTCTATAAAGGTTTTTTACACAATTGGGTTAGTTGATCTTATATAATTAGGTTGGAATTTTTATTAAATTACAAAAATGCCACCTTATGTTTTATATTATCTCCAAAAAGTTCCAATAAAAATTCAAATTATCAACCCACCATCCACCTTGCACACAATATTTTAAAAGGCGATAGTCGGTGGCTAGTGCCTCTGGGTACTTAAATGGTGATTAATTGGGGTTTTGGTGGGGATTAGGTGGAGTGGTGTTTTTAAATTTTTAATATTTATTAATTAATTAAAACAATAAATTTAACTAACATGTAAATTTTTATATAATAAAATTAAAAATTCATGTAACAACATTTTTCAAGACTTTGGCAACACTTTTTTAGATTTTAGCAACATTTTTCTAATATTTGGCGACAGTTTTTTTTTATCTTTGACAACACTTTTCTAAGTTTTGGTAACACCTTTTGCCTTAACCACCCGATTATATAAAATTGTGGTGGTGTTCCAAAAAAACCTCACCTAGGCCTTGATTGCCTTTTAAAGCAGTGCATGACATCCTCTTTTAAATTCCTTATCTTGTTTTTCATTTATCTCTTAAACAGTTCATTTATTCAACATGGCGTTTTAGTATTTTTTTTTCGTCTCTTTTTTATCTTTGCAACGCCATTCATTGTGACTTTCATTTTTTTTATATATCTCTTATATATTGAATGTGTATATTAAAATATCTATTAATTGATGTTATATGAAGCTTGAAGAGATTTATATTTGTTAGTCTATATATTATGTCAGACAGATCTCAAATATATGTGTATATTCAAGTTTGTATGTGTATGTACTCATATTTTTATTTTCGCATTGTCAGATATCTATTATATGAATGTTTTTAATATATAACAGACATATAGAGTGTGAAAGTTACAATGAATGACATTTCAAAGATAAAAATGAGACGAACAAAAAATTCTAAAATGACATGTAAAAAAATTATCGAATTGAGAGATAATTTCAAAATAGATAATTTTATTTTTGCATCATCGGATATCTAGTTTATGTTTGTTATATTTCTATTATATAAAAGTTTTCGAAGTATAAAAGACATATAATAATGCGAAAGTTGTAATGGATGACATTTCAAAGATAAAAAATGAGACAAACAAAAAATTCTAAAGTGGCATGTCCAAAAAAATAAACAATTAGAAAGATAATTGCAAAATACATGAATAAATTCAAAAGAAATGAGAGATAAAAGGTAGAAAGTATGAATGTAATTTTTGAAAAAAAAAAAGTTAAATTGAAAAATAATAATGAATGAGTTATTTTTTATAAATATGAAACCCGATCTAATTCAAATTTGATGATTTTCCTTTCATGTTAAACATGTACTATTCATTAAAAATATATGTTGTTTTTTAACTTTATTACTTATTTATTATGATATTTTTGAATTATGTTTTTTTAAAAAAAAATTTACGCAAATGCACTTATATTATTAAATTACAAAGGAAAATCTCCAACCCATCCCGGATGTGGTTCGAACCTGTGATCTCTAGAGTCACAAACTCAGTCTCTACCACTATGCTAAGACATCAACCACTTGAATATGCTTAAAAACCCAAACTTTTTTTTTAGATGTGACTTTGTTTTTTCTCCTCAAATTAAATTTATGTTGATTTATTAGTTGCTAATTTTAGTAAGTTTTTTAATATAACAAATATATCTTATAGATTTCCTACCATTTTTTATGTTATAATAAAGTGTTTTTAACATTTCAGTTTAGTTTATATTATTTAAAAGTTTTTCCATTTTAACTATAGATGTTTTATATACCAACAACAACGAATATTCTTATAGTTATCTTATAGCTTAGTACTAGTTTTGTTAAAATGATAGGATAATCTTGTAATTCAACGCCTTTAGTTATTCTGTTGTTTTTGTAAGCTTATACAATCAGTTGCATAAGACACTATAGCAACAAGAACAAATCTTATAGTTTACTTATAATTATGTTAATGATATATTAATGTTATAATTAGGTATTTTAAATTTGAAAATAATATAACAATAAATAATCTAATATAACAACACATGTTTCATATATAACATTTTTTGTATAGTCTACTCATATTTATGAGAAAAAATATAGTCAATTGCTTTTGCATTGTCAATCATGTTACGAAGTTGGAAATAATATAGCTTCATATATTCTGATATAACAACACATTTTATAGTTACTTTGCTCTATCATAACTTTATCCTTTACAACTTAAAAAAACTTTATTCTTTACAACCATTGAGTCAGATTTTAGTTACACCACTAATCTAATAGTTGTAAAGACCAAAAAATTTGATTACTTTGTAAAAACTAAAAGCCTAATGCATCTATCCTCTTTTAAATTCATCCAAAATGATCATTTGTCACCCTAAACTTTCAATTGTGTAAGATATCCCCTGAACTTGTTTAAAATGCAAATGCTTACCCCTTCATTGCCACATATCAGATCACTACACCATATATGGGCTATGCTAACTAAATATCAAAGTGTTGGCACTAAAGTGTTACCATTTTAATATAGCAAATTGATTTATGCCAATAATTATTTGTTAATGTTGACAAAACCCTACCAATAATAACACATTTGATACAATTATAAAAGTGTTGGCAAAAAAGTGATAGATTTGTAAATTTAGGGGGCGGGAATGCCAGCGTCAAAACTTTGGTGAATAGTGAATAAATTCTCTTTAATTACTAGAAATTCTATTTTACTTCTATCTAACTACCAACAGCCACATCTTCCTTCTACGTTACTCCCGTCACTGTAACTCCACCATCGCCATCTCTGCTCGTCGATCTTCAACTCCATCTTTACCCCTACCTTCGGCCTCACTTTCAATTTGGTTAGTAACTTGATTTTTAATCGTATTAAAATTCTTTTTCACTACAAATTTATAATACATTCTCTGTCACAATCTCCATTGAAGCTCCATTGGAGCTCTCCTCACATATACTTTTTACTGAGTTTATTTATTTGATTTGTCATTTCGGAGTTTCAATTTTCTGAGACTATTATGGTTAGCTTCTCAATTGAAAGTTTCGAATCCCTAATCCAAAAATTTCTTGTTAATGCAGATTGATTGTGAAGAATGATTGCTGATACCCAAAAATGGCATCTTTGTCGACTTCATTCTTCGTGGGGTCTTCGGGTTCTTCGAGATCTTCGTGCTTCGTTGAGATTCCCGTCGAGCACCTACAAAACAAGGCTTGCCGGGGTTCCGGCGAAGCCCCTCTGATGCTTAAGTCAGTTCTTAAGATGGAGGAGAGATGGGAGTTTCCTTGTGGGGAATTCAGTTACCTTTTGGAGGAAATGGGTCTCTCTTTTATAGACGGAAAGGTAATGATGACATAGTAAGTAGGCCTAGATATAGGCATAGGCTTAGGGCGGCTTAGCTAGGAGTGGGCTTAGGGTGGCCTAGCTAGGAGTAGGGTTATCTTGATATCAGGAGTCCCCCCCTTTTGGTCATTGAGGCTCTTTAGGGCCGAAGCTGGTGACGTTCACATCCATATTGCCAATGAAGTCATTTTGTTTGTCGAGGTCGTG
>CATIWQ010116854.1:0-37135 GCA_949673415.1 Euphorbia schlechtendalii | reverse complement strand
TCTGAATGTATTTCTATTTCTTATATCTAGGTTGAATATGAAAAAAACGAACATATTTGTACTGATACATGTCCTCTTAGCAATATGAAATACGTTATTTACAACTTCAAAGAAGGGTTTGGTAGTGTGAGAAAGGTTCTTTCAACCTTTTATTTGGATTATATTTTAGCTGATCCTAGCCCCAGATACCTAGGTACAAATGCATTATCCTGTAAAGTGAATGACTATGAGAGGCATGAAGGGAAATGTGAATGTGAATTTTATGCAAAACTCATGGTAGACAACATGCTCTTAAAGTAAAAACATGTGTACAAACATTTAGAATTAAATTCTATGATTTTTTTTTATCTTTATCATGTAAAAGAACTGGGAAGCAAACTATTCCATGGTAATATGATGGGATGCACCTCGATAGTAGAGTTTATCATATACATATATGATAAATAAGAGCAATTAAAGGAGCTTGGCTTGACTTATAGTGAGGATTTTTTGTGAGAAATTGTATTGAAGGGTTTGCCTAATAAATATGATACTATCAAAGATATGCTCCAAGAACATGCACCTAGCTACACATTAACCGAGCTCATGGACTTACTAGAGTATTTAAAATTGATTTTAGAAACAAGCTCAAAGAACAAGCAGCTGTAGAGGACCTCAATTTAAAAAAACTTAAACGTTTAAAAGTTAAAAGAAAACTCATGAAGCATGTAGAGTGGAAGAGAAATGTTGGAGAAGATGTTTCTTATGAAACATGCTCAACAAATGACGAGAGCAAAGGCTTTAACTTCTAAAGGTATGTTCATACTAGAGAATTTCTCTACAACTCCTTATCAGTCTACATAGGTATTGGATATTGGTTGTAGTACTCATATTTATACTTCTATTTAGTAATTGCAGAACAGTAAAAGGCTTGCAAGGACGGAGATGGACCTACGAGTTGGTAATGGAGCAAGGGTCACTACAATAGCTATGGGGACATGTATCCTTCATTTTCCTTGTGGCCTAGTTTTGGTTTTGAACTATTGCTATTATATTCCTAATGTTACTAAGAATATTGTTCTCGTTGTGTGTTTAGCATTGTAAGGATTTGAAATCTTATTTTTGAATAATTATTGTCAAATTCATCGTAATGATATTTTTTATTCTTCTAGAATTATTTTTTATCAAAGTTTATGATCTTGATATTAAAACTGAAATTCTAAATATGAATATTTCTAAGAAAACAAAATTAGATAATAAGAAATATTCATACTTGTGGCATTTTCATTTAGGTCATATAAACAAAACTCTCTTAACTAAGTTACACAAATTTGGTAACTTGGACCCAATGGTATGTCCTTGTTTAAAGGAAAAAATGACAAAGAAACCTTTTAAATGAAAGGGTGAACATGCAATAAGTACTTTGCAACTTATATGTATGTGGTCCAATGAGTGTAAAGACACTTGTAGGTTTCTTCTACTTCATAACCTTTATCAATGATTATTCACAATTTATTTTTACCTTACGAGAAGCAAGTATTAAAAGTTTTGAGAAATTCAATGAGTTTAGAACTGAAGTAGAGAAAAATCTGGGAAAGAGTATCAAGGTGGTGAATACTTAAGCAAAGATTTTCAAGATTATTTAAGGGATAATGGTATTTTATCCATGTGGACCCCTCTTTATACACCACAACACAATTGAGTTTTTGAAAGGAGGAATCAAACCTTACTAGATATGGTTTGGTCCATGATGAGCCAAGTAGAACTCATCATTCCTTTTGGGCTCATGCACTTGAGAGCACAGTTTATATATGAAACATAGTGCTCTCAAAATTTGATCAAATAC
The DNA here is from genome assembly GCA_949673415.1 of Euphorbia schlechtendalii. Classification (NCBI taxonomy): domain Eukaryota; kingdom Viridiplantae; phylum Streptophyta; class Magnoliopsida; order Malpighiales; family Euphorbiaceae; genus Euphorbia; species Euphorbia schlechtendalii. The sequence continues at coordinate 35,310 of CATIWQ010116854.1, read as the reverse complement.
CATACGAAGGTGGTATGGTAAGAAACCTATTCTTTCTCCCCTAAGAGTTTAGGGATAACCTACCTATGTTGAAAGAATTATTTAAGATAAGTTGGGTGCTAAGTTTGGTAAATTTATGTTTTTAGACTACCCAAAGGAGACTATAGGTTATACATTTCATGATCTTAAGGAAAAAAAGTACTTGTTTCTAGGAATGCTCAATTCCTCGAGAAGGAGCACATGCTTGCAAAAGCTAGTGGGAGCATACTTTGGGTGTGTGCTCAAGAATGCCATGCAGACAATCAGCTAGTTGATCCTCCACCTATTATAGAAGAAAGTATGAGTGAGGAACAACCTATTGCAACACTGACATTGCGTAGGTCATGTAGGGATTCAATCATTCTTGAATGATCTATTTCATCAATGATGATACACATACATTTCTTATGGAAGATGATGAGTCTAAGACTTACAAGGAGGTAATGGACATCTCAAAACTTGATATATTGTTTACAGCCATGAAATTAGAGATGGACTCCATGTATAAAAATCAAGTCTAGAACTTGACTGTTACTCCAAGTGGGAATAAGCCCATCGGATGCAAGTGGGTTTTCAAGAAGAAAATTAACATGTATGGTAATGTAATTACCTAAAAGGTACGGCTAGTTTCAATGGGTTATAGTAAGAAAGGAGGCATCAACTATGACGATTCCTTTTCACCAATATCTGTGCTAAAGTCTATCAAAATACTCCTTGCCATCGCTGCTCATTATGATTATGAGATTTGGAAGATGGATGAAAAACCTGATTTGGAAACCTCGATAAGGATGTATACATGATACAACCCAAAGGTTTTAAATCTAAGGATAGCATGAAGCAGTGCAAATTGCAAAGTTTCATTTATGGACTTAAGCAAGCATCAAGGAGTTGGAATGTTAGGTTTAATAAAACAATCCAAGAGATTGGATTTGTGGTAAATGTTAATGAGCCATGTGTTTATAAAAAGCTTAGTGGGAGTGGTTTATATATTGATGACATATTATTGATAAGAAACGACATTCCTCTTCTTGAAACAATTAATTTATGGTTATTAAATAGGCTCTCCCCATGAAGGACCTTGGAGAAGCATCTTATATACTTGGTATGAAGATTTACCGTAATAGATCCAAGAGGCTATTAGATGTTTCTCAAAGTACATACATATACAAGGTTTTATCTAGATTCAACCTTGAGCAATTAATAAGAGGTTATCTTACCATGTCTCACAATATTAACCTTTCTAAATCCCAGTGTCCGAAAACTTAAGAGGAGAGACTATGCATGAATGGAATACCCTATACCTAAATGATAGGATCCATCATGTATGATATGGTATGCACTTGGCCAGACATCTCACATGCTTTGAGAATCACAAAAAGATTTTTATATAATCTAGGTGAGAAGTACTAGAAAGCTTTTAAAACTATCCTCAAGTACATGTGAAGGATTAACAATATGTTTAGAGTATATAAAGAAGGTGATCTCTCCATGAAGGGATACATCAATGTGAGTTTATAATCTAACATGGATAACTACAATTCCTAGTCAAGATATGCGTTTATGATTAACAGTGGGATAGTTGTTTGGAAAAGTTTCAATACAACTATAGATTAAACCACTAAATTTGAGTACATAGGTTCTTTTGAAGCAACTAATCAAGTTGTCTAGCTAAAGGGATTCATTAGTAATCTTGACGTGATGTCAAACATTGTAAAATCCAATAATTGTATATTTTGATAATAATGGGGCTATTGCTCAAGCAAAGGAACTACGGTCTCGTTAGAGAAACAAACACATTCTAAGAAAGAACCATCTCATTTAGGAGATTATTCCTAGAAATGATATAAGCTTATAATAAATACCTAAGGATCAAATTCTAGTAAATGGGATGACCATGCCTTTGACTCAAGTTGAACATGACCAACATGTTAAAGAGTATGGAGTAAAGCACATGTGCAATTGGCTCTAGTACATGTGAGAGTTTGTTAGACATGATGTATTCCCCATAGGCAACTAGTACGATACATGTTTATTAGTTATAATGTACGAACCATTTCAGTTTAATATTATTAATAAAAAAAGAATTTTTGTTTTATATCAATGAATATGTTTTTATTTATTACTATTATCATATGAGTAAATATATATGTATGTGTTTGTGTGGTCATTGATATATCTATATAGTCCATGACTATTCCATAGGATGAGAGTGAAAGGGCATAGTAGGAGCTATGTGGGTTGAGAACTACTCACAATTGTAATAATGGGAAGTAGGAATATCCCTAGTCATAGTTTCATTAAGACTAGACATAAATGAAGCTAACAGACTAGCATATGTAGGCTTACTCATTGGATTAGATTCAAGCATCTAATCTCATGAGCTGAAAGTAGTACCTTGAGTTAACTCATGGATGTATTTAGAGAGATACATTAGAGATTGCTATAAGATAGACACTCAGAAAATAACTATATCCATGTTTTGGTGTCATGTCTCATTGCAATAGCAATATAAGTATCCTTAGACCTAAGATGCTAGTTGCCTTGTGTAGAAGTTATTATGCTTTTGATCATTTCTTAAGCATTTCCTATTGCTAGGATGATACTAGTGATTTCGGGTATAGTGATAACTATTCATTGGTAAGCTAAGTAGCCAAGAAGAAATCCATCACTCCTGATATAATGATATGATTAGAGATGTACCATAGGGCCTCTTATTGAAGAAACACACTCTTAAACCTCTTATCAGAGCATGTGATTGATAGAATGAGTTTTTAATCAAACATATTATATAAGGTGAATGATGTTTTTCGTGAATAAGTCTAACTTTGGGATGGCTACGACCATTAAATAAGCTAACAATTTATCCAAGCTCAATTAACTAGATGGTACTTATCATGATAAGAGGAGTGTATCATATTGGTTACCACTACAGAACTAGGTCAAATCACAAGTACATAACATTCAGAGTACCATGGGATCATACACCTTTTTTAGAAATCCCATTTGATTGTTTATAGTTATCGAGTTCTATAATGATCTAGAACATCGAGCTTATTGATTTTTGAATGGGAAACCAAGATTAGGTAAAACTCTAGTGGCTCTATACTTTGGGATACTATGAGGTCACACACATTGGACCTTTGACTAGACTAAGTATAAAGCCAAATAAATAGGGTCTATACCAAGAATAAAAGGAAGTCAAAAAAATTTTGGCTAAACCATAAACTGGTTGGATCAGTATACTGATTTGGAAAGAGTTGGATGTGACAAACCCAAAGTGAGGATCTGACCATGTGTAAGGTGGTTGTGAGCAAGGGATTTTGCTCTCGACTCATGAGTTCGATGATGAAGCTGTAATTTTTTTCCCTTTGTTAGCTTTCTACATCTTGTAGGATCCTGAAATCGTCTAGAGAAAATCTTCTTTGGGCCTTCCCCTTTCTTAAAACTCAATTCAAATAAAAAAGCCCAACTTGAAGTGCCATGTCATTAACATGGCCTATCCTAGGAGCTAAGTTGACTTTGGATTTAAGAGAGCTCTTTAAGTTTAGAGTTGAGTTTCAAAATAGAGGGGGGGACTAAATTTCAATCACAAAGGGTGGCAAGAAAAAAGAGAGAAAAGACTAAGAAAATAGAGTGAGAAAAGATCAAGAGTCATGGGAGAGCATTTCTTCTTGTGTTCTTGAGTAAAACACAAACTTTTATCACCAACACTTGTAATTTTGGGTTAATTAGATTAAGTTCATGAAAAGGGTATGAACTTGGGTCACAAGGGTCCACTTGTTCATCTCTTACGTAAATTTGATGTTTAGTTCATCTTTTAAGCAAAGCTTGAGGTTTAGAGATCATTCAAGCAAACTTGAGGTTTAGAGATCACTTAGGCAATGCTTGAGGTTTAGACTTGAATGGATAGTTTGCAAATCTTTATCACTCACTTGAAGGTTACTACACCTTCTGAAACATCTATTTTGGCAATGAATAGATCCTTTCGAAAGATTTTCGGTTAATCACCAAACAACAACCAAATCAAACAAAAAAGTCCGGAGGACTTCATGGACCTTAAAGAAAGTGGATTCATGACTACAGGGTAAGACTCTGAGTTCCTAGAGTTTGTGCTTACATTTATATGCTTTCATTTTTGAAGTTTCATTTTCTTTTTGGTTATTTCCATTTTCGCACACCCAAATGTTTTACAGGAATTTCAGTATGATTTCAAATCTTTTTGAGTGTTTTGTTTACATAAACATATTCTATACATCTTTAGCTTTTTCAGAATTATAAAGATCATCTAAATCGGTTAAGTATATCAAAAGTTAAGTCATTTTTGAAGTTTTAGAGTTTCATTTTGCTGTTTCTGCTTTTTCTGTGTATTTTCTACAGGTCTGGAACTTCGATGTTGTTAAAGACATCACTAATATTGTTAACGACATGGCCTCATGTCATTTATGACATTGCTTTGGTAGAATATAGTTTTGCTTTTTTTTTTCTCCATTTCGAATCGTTTAGGCCCGGAATGACCCACTAAGTTTGAAAATGCACCATTGGGGGTAACAAACTTCTAGTTGTAATTATTAAGGAGGTATATATGGTTTTTTTAATGTATTAATATGTTGATTAAGGTTTAGCGTAGCAACAGAAGTGCTTTGAGCTATCCATATCGATATGGCCCTTCACAGGGAAGTTGATAACGATATGGATGACATCATTACCATTGTTAACCCAAACAATGGCTATGTTATACATGTTCGCCCTAGATTTATGTTTCTTAATATTATTTTAGGTCACCCCCACAAAGGGAACTCAAGTTCCTGGATAACCGACCTAACAATATAACATGCGACATTTTCACTAATAAAAATGACCAACATAGTTGAAAATAAAAATGAACCATTTTTATAAAATAAGAACTTTGAAATCTTTGTTGTTTTTGTCTCGACCACACGGGTCTTGCCAAAATACAAATCGAGCATACGTGGTACACTTGGAACATATTTGTGCTGTGGAATATCCCCCTGTGCAAACCTTTGTGGATGCAGGTAGTTTAGGATAGATGTATGTTAGGGTTTAATTTCTTTTGGGTATCACGTTTATCAAATGTAACATTTTTTAGATATCAATGTATTTAGGCGCTTTGTAAATTCCCCATCCTAAGATGTAATTAATCCCATAGATTAGATGCATTTACTTTCCTATGTGTTTACTTTCTCACACTTTATATATTTACCACTTTCTGCATGCAGGCCAAATAGCCAAAAGCATAAGCAAAAAACATCTAGATTGAATTGAAATATTGTAAATGTGGTTTCCAAATAGGAATAATGTTAACTCAAATAATGACAAAGTAAGTAGCTCATCCCGATCTCAAATCTCTGAACTATGGTATCGATTAGACTTAACAGATTTAAGTTGTACCAAATTTTCCCGGAAGAGCTAATCCGAGTGGTGACTCTAAGTACCATAGGCTAGAGGTTCTGATCTCGAGTCTATTAAACTTGTTACATGAGCAAGTTTATTTCTTTAAACTAAAAACCTTACCTTTCCAATAGGGAAAACCCCCATATCCCATCTCACAGGGCCGACACCTCGCGGTTACCGTGTGGGTTAGACGTCGTCTGCTCATAGTGGTAACTCCACTAGGGATATCTTTTTTATAAACTTAAAAGTTTAAAAGATTTTGGATGAGTATTGAAAAGTCATTAATTGAGTTAAATCCACATTTACGGTATTTCAACTAGAGCATATGCATTAGATGGCTTAGCCTTTAAGATTAGGATGCCCTATTTTACCGAGAAGCTTGCGAAAGTATCATTTGTAAACCCATGGTGACCAAGGATGCTTAGCAAGTGGATCACTTGTTGCCATACGACAGGTACCTCCCTCATTCGCACCTATTTGGGAAGAGGCTTGGAGTGTATCGTAGTGCAACAAGAACTTTCTACATCAATAATCCATCACCGAACTCATATAAGGAAATAGTAGATACTTTCCCTAGGTCTACCAAAACATATTGCATATCTTCTTTCAGGTGCAATCCTTAATACCTCACATATTAAGATGACCCAAGCTTAGATTTAGAAGCTTAACCCTTATGCGAGGGGATATAAGGTCGGAGCAAGTGTGTTGCATGCTGTGTGCTATGTGTTTACCACTTTCCTTTTATGATACATCGTATGTAGCATCATGCTAACCACAATCTGTTATGCAGACACGATTATGCACGCACTTGTTTATGACATGTTCATCATGCCACCACAAACCCAAGGCCACACTAATACCACACAACTTGGTTTAGACAATATGCTAAGACAAAATCACCTATGATTAGGATCACAAATTCCCAAAGTATAGTGATGCCCGCTTGGCACCCAAACCTCTGCCCATTCAGGGCAACAAACCCACTACACTAAGAGTCACACAAATTAGTCAATTTTTACACCAAAGGGTATAATGCACCATATACCCGAACTCGCACAATTGTGCAAAAGCCAAACGAAGCAACCTCACAACATGAGAAACAACCACAGTGATGAATTCTAAAAAAACCAGCCTTTTACCACATGGGTATTACTATAATCAACCTGTTTGTTCCAAGCAAATTGGCAAACACAAATCATAACCTCAGCCTTTTACCATATGGGTATTACGATAATAAACTTGTTTGTTCCAAGTGGATTGGCAAACCTATGTCACACTTTAAAACAAAGCCTATTACCACATGGGTATTACGGTAATCAACCTGTTCCAAGCGGATTGGAAAACACAAATCATAACCTCAGCCTTTTACCATAAGGGTATTAAGGCAATCAACCTATTTCTTCCAAATGGATTGGCAAACATAAGTCACACTTTGAAACCAAGTCTACTACCATACGAGTATTATGGTAATCAACTTATTTTTTCTAAATGGATTGGCAAACATAAATCACACTTTAAAACCAAGCATATTACCACATGGGTATTACAGAAGTCAACCTATTTTGTTCCAAATGGATTGACAATACACGAGTCACACCTCTACCATAAGCCTACTACCACACAAAAATTATGGTAATTGACCTATTTGTTCCAAGTGGATTGACAAACACAACCCTCGACATCACATAGATGTCACCTTAACCTCAAGCCTTCGCCACACAAGTTGGGTCTTGTTATCATTCGAGTTATGTCTTTCCCTGTTTGTTTCAAATGGTTTGAAAAACATAAATTTTATCGCAACATGGCATATTAACCCTTTATGATGCAACCACGATATATGCATCTCACACATCAACATCAAGTATATCAAACATGCATTTGATATTTGATGAAACTGTTCGATTGTGTTTGCTTTAGTTAAGGCTTGGAAGAGGCCGACTCCCCGCCTCATTCGGATTTCCCCCATCGTGGCTTGCCTAGAAAACTTTCCATCAAAAAGTATTCCACACACTAATTCTAGTGAAGACTCGGGTTCAGATTTGGGTTCACGTTTAAGTTCAGATTTTGGTTCGAATTGGAGATCAATCTTTGGTCAAGTAAGAGTTTCGTGATGATGGATCCTTAGGTTGGTCACATGAAAGAGGAACAGATTTTACACGAGGTGCCAATTATCTAACAAACCCCATTGAACACTGGCCCAAAAATGGCCAACGCTTTAAGCACCATTCTTTGCAGTTATCAATTTGCTTAAGCGCTACAATTCCACCTTCGTCCACATCAGCCAAAGAACCATACTTCAGATGGACTCTCAAATTTTGAGATAATCAGGAATCTCCAAGATCCAATTGATACCGGCTATCCTAAAGCCTGAAGTCGGATTCTGCTCCTAATACTCACTTATCATTAAGTTGCCAAGTTAGAAATCCTGCCACTACTTCCCAATTTGGTACAGGAACATCGCAACCCCAATACCACCATGACCAAACTGGGGTAACGCTATCCAAAGCACCAAATCAATTCACTCAAGGTCTAGGACAGTTCGGTCAGTTTCAGACAGGCCAAGCTTCTAGGGGTAATGATCATTCAGGGTTAAGGCAAGCTAATGCCTTCTAGGTTGCTCAACCCTAAAATCAATTTCGTTAGGGGTAGGTTAATCAGCAGTTGGTCAGCTTAGGTCTATTTCATCTAGTTTGGCATCAGCCAGCAGTATTTGCAAGGGCGGTCATGCCTTTATATAGTTCCATCCCACGACTTCAGAGCTTTGCCTCATAATTAATGGTCCCTCAGAATCTGAGTGTCTCATCCTCCTTCAACATAGGCTTGAACTTCATGGTCCAACCACCCCAATATTCGATCATGACCCAAGCACTGTTTGCTCCCAACTTTATGGTCACTCCTAAAGGTACCATGATCCCCCAAGGGTAGTTTAACCAAAGGACTGCATCGTTCTCTTCTCCTCTGCTCAATTATCAGCAAGGAACCAAATGGGCAGTCCCCCAGTATTTACCTCCCAACATAACTGAACTATTGCAATAGTTTTTGGCTACTCATGCTAGTCAACTCTAGAATTTCCAACCAAACTACTACCATATCCCTCTGGTAGCACATGATGAGGGGATGCTTCCCGAAAACTTTGTAATACCAAGATTAGAGAAGTATGAGGGAGAAGGAGATCCCTAATCACATTTGATCAACTACCAAACTATGATGAGAGCTATGAGGATCAGTGACAAGATGTTGGCTAAGCTCTTTATTATTACACTAGGAGCGCTAGCCAATGAATGGTATAACAACTGGCCTTTGGAAATAGCTCATGACTGGAAGCACCTCTCAAAGAACCTAATAGAGTAGTATGGCTTCAATTTTGAAATAAATACTACCATACAACATCTCGAGGCCATCAAGCAAAGAATCAAGGAATTGTTCAAACCCTACTACAAAAGGTGGATGGCCACCCAAGTGTTACTCAAGGATAAGCTCAGTCTGTTTGAGATGATTATAAAACTATTAGCCGGGGAAATGCCAATCTACCGACAAAGGCTTGAGACCGACACTTTCACTTCTTATAATGAGGTGTAGAAGAAAGCTGAGAAGCTTGAGTGGATAGAATCCCTAGAAATACTTATGGGGAAGCCAACCAATGAGCACTAATATGAAAAGGTGACCATTGGGAATGAAGACCCTCCACATGTGGAGGATGAGGATTCTAATACTGTAATAGTTAGTATTTAAAATTAAAACTCTTTTATGTTAACAAACTCTACCAATGAGGTTTTTTGATTCTTCATATGCGTCGAACTTTGCTTTCTTGCTTGATATCCTTTCGAATGACATCACACATTCTCATGAACATGAGCATAATGTTTTTTTAGCATACATGAAACACCATCATATGAAATTAATTTGGGTATAAATGAAACCCCTGTAATAATTTCAAATGATTTGACTCTTGGAGAAAAATGAGAGATAACATAGGTACTTATATAACATGTGATAGCGTTTGCCTGGTCCTATGAAGACATGCTAGAGGTTGATAGAAAGATCAAACATAAAATCTCCACCGACCATTAAGTCAGCCAAATAGAAGGTGACACGATCAAGACCAAAATGGGTCGAAAGAGTCAAGATAAAGGTAGCAAACCAAATTAAAGCTAAGTTCCCCCAAGGTAGTTAAACACCCAATACTATTGGCCAACATAATGCTAGTGCTAAAGACACAAAGAAAAAGTCAACCATTTCAGTATGTCATCAACTTCATCGCGTGGCTCATCACCATTTGCGGGTCGATCATCACACTATTGAAGGAGTACCGATAGACGATGTTCGTTTGTGTTCGACGGAGTCAAACTATATCTGATATAGGTTCTGAAGCCTTCCATCCTCGACAAATCATTCATTCTCTAATAACCAATAAGGAGAACAATTGAAAATGTCAATGTCATCACTCGCCTTCGTGTATGTCTCAAGCCAACATAGCGGTGAAAGTGACCAACAAATTAATCAGAAAGTGCTGAATGAAGAAGTGGTTAAAGTCATGGATATGAATCATCCAAGATAGGCTCAAACGCTATCACGTCTAGGCAAAAGAATTAAATGGCAGTACAAAAAAAGTAATTAGCCTATCAATTAGCACTTTGTTAGTTGAGAAACAATTAGGGCCTCTTTTCAAATATAAAAAAAGAATAATCCGTGGAGTTGAAAACCTGAAAAGGGCGGCTTAGACAAAACTTAGGACATCGAGAGAAAAGCAAGCACATTGATTAGAAAACCTGAAAGGGATAATTGGTGGTATGAGTCAAATCATTTGAAACATTCATACCCCTGTTAAGTTCTCAATGAATTATCATTCTTGCTAAATCTTTATGTATATGTTTATGTTGCTTGCTTGCATGCCAATGGTAGAATATCGCAAGTAAGCATCCCATCACATCATGGTTCAATAAAAATAAAAAATAATAAAAAGAAAAGAAGAAAATATGAGTCTGCTGGATTGAAAACATGAAAGGTTGGTCCATGCAAAAATTAAGAGAAGGTTTGATATATTGAAAACCTGTAAGGGTGGTCTATGTAGAAATTAGAACCAAAGAAATATCAAATTCATCATCTCCTCCTCGAAATGGCACAAGGAATCATTTATCTCCTCCAGATTATTTGGCGAATATCTTTTGATTTTCTTCATATAGAGGATTGTCACAACAATAAGTAATTTACTATACTTCAAGCAAAAAAGCTTCCAAGTACTTATTATCAACTTCAAAGTGAGCATCGCCAACATGGTTCGGGGCCAATATTAACATCACTGATGCTATACCAAAGAAGGAAACAAGTGTTAAAAAGTCAATGACTCATCCAAATCCTCTTCAAACCAAATTCAGACTTTGAACTTGACTTTGATTCATCCACAAAATCTAACTTTGACTCGGACCCATGTCCATCATCACTCTGAAGGAGTCATGTTTACAAAATTGGACCATCGGTAGCAAGGCAATCATAGAATACCCAATGAGATAAATCCTAGGGCACTCATGCACCAACATAGGAGGATATCAACTCAGAAACCTCCAAAAGGTTCTTCATGTAATGAAGTTTCTGCTATCGACAGGGTCCAATGCTCCAAAACCAACTATGCTTGCAAGAGACAAACATACATCATATTATAAATGGTGTTAATGCAAAAAGTCATTCATACATGCATACACATCATGTCAGTTACTGGTCAAGGTGATTTTGACAAGAAAAACACTCTACCTCCACATGAGGAAACTACAAGTATCAAGAAGATGTCAAAGCAGCACATCATCAAAAGTGAGAATGACAATGGCCCAACTCAAGCCATTTCAACTTCAAACCTACCTAGGCCTCATTCAAGCAACATTATAGCATCATAAAAGCCTCCCAAAATAATGGAGCAAGCTATCGGGATATCCCAAAACTCTCAAACTCAAATTTCCACATTTATCACGGGCCTGAAGAAAAATTTCTCAGATGCCTCATGTTTTAAATCTTAATTGAAGGTGAAAAATCTTTTTGCTTTTAGCAATCTCAATCAAGGAATTAAAACATATGTCATAAGTATTTACTGATAAATTTCCTCATTCTTATAGGTATGCCCTCAACTCACAAGGGGCATCCATTTCTGACTCAGAGCAGTCACGTATCATTAAAGGCATGTAGCACAAAACTTTCATCCTTTCCCCAACAGTTCTAAAGGTCATAGTCAACCAATAGTCAACTCATAAGGGGCATACTATTTAGACCGCAACGGTCAACCATTCTACGATGGATTTTGACAAAGACTTATTACAGTCGATGTATCATTAAAGGCATGGAGCACATGGCTTTCCTCCTTTCCCTAGAAGTTTCGAGGGTCACAGTTAACCAATGGTTAACTCAAAAGGGGCATCCGTTTTAGACTCACAACAGTCGACATATCATAAAAAATATGGAGCACATGACTTTCATCCTTTCCCTAGCAGTTTTGAGGGTCATAGTTAACCCACGGTCAACTCATAAGGGGTATACAATTCAAATTGCAACGGTCAACCATCCCACAACGGATTTCGATGAAGACTTACCAAAGTGAATATATTTTCAAAGGCTTGAAGCACACGGCTCTCATCCTTTTCCCAAAAGGTAACATTCAACCAAAGGTCAACTCACAAGGGGTATACACCGTAGTCTTTCTACAGTTCGCATACCTTCCCGAACTTTCTACAATCCACATCTTTTTTTAGACTTTTTACAAGCTACAAACTTCTATAGTCCGCACATCTTTTGTGACTTTTATAATTAATGGACTTTCTACAGTCCACATCTCTTTTCAAAATTTTTACAGTCAACGGACTTTCTAAAATTCGCATTTCTTTTTAGACTTTTTAGAGTCAATGGACTTGCTACAGTTTGCATTTCTTTTCAAACTTTTTACAATTGATGGACTTTCTAGAGTTCGCACATTTTCTGACTTCTTACGGTCGATGATTTTCTATAATCCACATCCTTTCTTCGACTTTTTATAGTCGATAGACTTTCTATAGTCCGAATCTTTTTCCAAATTTTTTACAGTCAACGGACTTTCCATAGTCAACATCCTCTTTAAGACTTTTTACAATCAATGGACTTTCTATAGTCCGCACCATTTTCTGAATTTTTACTGTCAATGTACTTTATACAATCCACATCCTTTTTTATACTTTTTGCAGTTGCCAAACTTTCTACAGTGTACACACCGTTTTTGAATTTTTATAGTCAATGGACTTTCTACGGTCCGCATATTTTTTAGACTTTTTTACAGTCGATGAACTTTCTATAGTCCACATCCTTTTTTTACTTTTTATAGTCCATGGACTTTCTACAGTTCGTACAATTTTCCAACTTTTTACAGTCAATGGACTTTCTATAGTCCACACACCTTTTCTGACTTTCTATAGCCAACTAACTTTCTACAATTCGAACCCTTTTCGACTTTCTACAATCAATGGACTTTTTATAGCTTGCATCTTTTCTGACTTTTATAGTCAATGGGCTTTCTACAGTCCGAACCTTTTCTAAATTTTTACAATCAACAAACTTATACAGTTCACACCTTTCCTGACTTTTTACAAACAGATGAACTTTCTACAGTTCACACCTTCCCTGACTTTTTACATTTAGACCAACTTTCTACAGTTCACACCTTTTCTGACTTTTTACAGTTAGATGAACTTTCGACAGTTCACACCTTTTCTGACTTTTTACAATCAACAAAATTTCTACACTTTGGTACCCTTTTTGACTTTTAATAGTTAACAAACTTTCTATAGTTTGTACCTTGTCCCGACTTTTTACAGTGAACAGACTTTCTATAGTCCGTTCACGGGATTCTCAACCTAAAGAATGAAGGTGCACATCTAACGTTTGTGAGCACGGGATTTTGTATCAGCTCGCGCGTTCAATGATGACGGTTTTTTGAGATTTTTATCCTTGTATCACATAGTTTTCGACCGTCCGATGATCTTCAAATGAGAGTTCTCCTCGTTAAAAATAATGTTTGGGGCCCTACATAAATATTTAGGACCATAGAAAATATTTAGAAGTCTCAAAGTGAAAATTTAAGGGCTTAAAATATTTTTAAGGGACATAAATATTTATTTAAGGATCTAAAATCACTTAATTAAATCATGTTTATATTTAAGAAATATTATATATATATATATATATATATATATATATATATATATATATATATATATAATATTTAAATATTATTTTAAAAATAAAATAATAAAAAAAATAAAATAGAGGTGGACCAAAGAAATCCCAAAATGGGATTTCTTTGGCCACCCTCGTTGGAATTTCCAGCCATCGCTGGAAATTCTAGCAATCTAGCACCCTCGGTGGAGCTTGCTGGAATTTCCAGTGAGCCTGGGTTTGACCCCAGACCGGACTCTATAAATATCCGGGCCTTTTTGGATTGAAAGGGGCTCGAAATTTTAGAGAAAAACTCTTCTTTTTAGAAGCAAAAATACTAACAAACATTACAAAAAATATTTTCTTTCATTTCTTTGAATAATTCAAATCCAAAACATGTTTGGATTCCGAAAACTTTATGATTTTGAAATCAATTTTCTTATATTTCTTTTCAAAAATCGTCAGATATTCTCGGATCTAAAACAAATTAAGAACCCGAGTCTGATTATCTTTTGGATAAATATTTTCTTTCAAATTCTTCAAAGATATTCGGATCCAAAAGACATTTGGATTCCAAATTTTAACTAATTTCAAATCTTTTTTCATCTACTTTTCTTCAAATATTCTAAGATATTCTCGGGTCTAAAATAAATTTAGAACTCGAGTCTGATTATCTTTTGGATAAATAAACACTTATTTTTCTACACAAACACCAATTAATTCAAAACGAACGAGGAACGCTCTTGGGGATCGAACGGATACGCCGAAGTGGATTCATATCAAAAGGGTAAGCCTCTAAGTTCTTAGAGTTGCTTTATCTCATGTTTCCAATGTTGTTCTACATGTGGACCTAGGAATACTGTTTATTTCATTTATTATGTAAATATTATTGTAATAATTCTTCTCCATCTTTATTTCTTTTTGTTTAATAAAAATACATCTGTTAGAATCCCCCCATGAAAGGAATAAAAATTATTCCCGTATAACAGGCCTCACACTTTGCCATGCGGACATTTTCACTAATAAAAATTGTCCAACATATGTGTAAATAAAAATCAACATTTTTTATTTAAAATAATAACTTTAAACCGTCTATGTTTTAATTAGGCCACACCGGCCTTTTCAAAATCAAATCGAACATGTGTGCCATATCTCGTGCTAACCTTTGTGGATGCAGGTTAGATGTACGCCTAGGATTTTATTTTCCTTCGGGTATTGTAAATATTATTTTTGGGAAATGTAATTAATATATTAGGCGGGCGGTCGCATCCCTTGAGGTTATATAACCTTTAATCTTTAATTTTCCGTATTTATTTACCACTTTGTTTATGGATTTACTACTTTCCGTACATACTTTAAATCATGCATTATTACTTCAAAAAAAACTTAAGCGCGAATATGTAAAATTAAGAAATAAAGTTTTCTATAGGTGTAATATAATGTGATCCAATGAGAAATAAGCAACTTATCTCGAATCCGAATATCTGTGTCTTAGTGGGCCGTCCCCTGGACGTTAAGCCTCACAGGACTCTAATTCCTAGAAAGAGCTAATCCAGGTGGCGACTTCACACTAAGAGATGGCGGATTCAGGTTTGAACCAATCTAAAAAGTTTTCGCTTTCTCTACCAACCTTTTTTTCAGGGTTCCTGACCTGATACTTTATTTTTAAAACACCTCGGTGGACCGCGCCGCTCATTTAGTGCGCTCTCAACCGATCGCTCCGTGTCGCCCTCTCACAGTGGCGACTCTGCTGGGGATTTTTTTCTAAAAACTTGTTTTTTCAAAGATTTTTAGATTTTGGATAAATGCCGAAAATTATTGATCACATTATTTCATATTTTCTTAATTATGACATATTCATAATTTCACATTGCAATAGAGGGGGTTAGCCCATAAGATTAAGGTGCCCTATTACCGCGAAGCTTTCTCTTGTACTAATATGCCTCCCTAAGAAAAGATAGTACTTGAGCGAGTGGAGCACTTGTTACCATATCGCATGTACCTCCCTCGTTAGAACCCATTTGGGGAGAGTCTTGGAGTGTATTCTAGTGCAATAAGAACCTTCTACATCAACAACCCATTTACAAACCTCATGTAAATAAACCATAGGCATTTTCCCTAGGGTGTTACCCAACAAACGATCATGCATTATATCTTTCTTGCAGGTGCGCTCCTTAGTATCTTCATGGTACTAAGATGAACCAAACTTAGGAATGAGACTAGTTTAAAACCCTACACGCGGGAGTTATACGGTTGGAAGATTGGACGTTGCATGCTACGTGCTACGTACTTATTGTTGTACAAATGTCATGCTAACCACGAATTTTAGAGCAGACACGTGGACACACACACTCATAATGTCAATATGATGTAACTTAACATCTTCTCATCTCATACATAGGATTAGTTTGCACTCAAGATCATATCACCCTAGGATAACATGAACAAATTAGATTCATGAAGCATCATTCACCCCAAATTGTGTGATATCCACTTGACATCCGACATTTAGCCCACAAGGGGCAATAATATATCCCACACATTACCTTTGAGATGTCCACTCAACATCTGATTCATAGACCACACGAGGCAATCACACATGCCACATAGCCCAAACAGGGTAAATACCTACCCAAATCACATTTTTCCCCACATCATGTGTGAGCACGGGATTTTGTACCAGCTCGCGCGTTCAATGATGACAGCTATTCAGGATTTTTATCCTCGAATCACACGATTTTCGACCATCCGATGATCTTCATTTGGAAGTTTTCCTCGTCTCTGAATTTAAAAGAACTTTAATTCAGAAAATTAACTACAAAAATATAAAAATACATAAAAAAAATTTGAAAGCGTAACTGGAAGTCGGATCCGGAACCCGCCTCACCTATAATTGGCGAGGCGCGGCTCACCAAAGGGTAGGCCAACCTCGCCAGCAACCTGGAGAACCTCGCCATGCCCTGGCGAGGCTCACCAGGATTCTGGCGAGCATCGCCAGAACACTGCCGAGGCTCGCCAGACCTTGGCGAGCCTCGCCAGGCCAGGTGTTCTGGCGAACTCGCCAGACGTTTTGGTGAGTTCGCCAGGTCCCCCCTGGCGAGGCTTCCCCTCACCAGGCTGGTGAGGTCTCACCAACAGGCCTGGTGAGGCCTCACTAGGCCTCTTGGCGAGGCTTGCCTTGCCAAATTGGCGAGGCTACCTCGCCAATATTGCCAGACGTTTTCATATTTTGGATTTTTTGAGACTTTTTTCTATAAATAGTCGGGTCTTTTTTAGTACACGAGGCTCGAAAATTCAGAGAGAAAAATTCTCTCTTTCAGATAAAAAAAACACAAACAAGATTTCTTACTTTCTTCAAATTTTTTCTCGGATCCAAAACACTTTTGGATCCCAAATTTCTTCATCTTTTTATCAAATTTCTTCATTTTTTCTTCTTAAATCCTTAGATATTCTCGGGTTTAAAACTAATTTAGAACCTGAGTTTGATTATCTTTTGAATAAATAAATACTTTATTTTCCAACCAACCAATTATTTTTCCAATTAAATTATGCTAAAATCCCAAGAATTAAACGAAGATTTTACCTTTTCACCTAAACTAAAAAACGACCGAGGAACGCTCCCGGGAGTCAAATGGACACACCGAAGTGGATTCACACCAAAAGGGTAAAGTCTCTGAGTTCCTAGAGCTGCTTATTTCGTGCTCCTCTTTTTTTTTCTTTTTAATTTCTTTCTACATGTGAACCTAGGAATTATTTTACTTTATTGTAAATATTGTAATTCTCTTCTTCTTTTATTTCTTTTTAATTTTTGTATTAGAATACCCCCAACGAAGGGAATTAAAATTATTCCCGGATAACAGACCTCACCTTTTGCCATGCGATCATTTTCATTAATAAAATTGATCAACATACGTGTAAATAAAAATGAACTATTTTTATTTAAATTAACAACTTTAAAATCTTCGATGTTTTAATTAGGCCACGCGGGCCTCGCTAAAATCAAATCGAACATACGTGATATATCCGCTGTGCTAACCTTTGTGGATGCATGTTAGATGTATATTTAGGCTTTTATTTTCTCCTTCGGTATTGCACATATTTTATGGAAAATGTAATTAATAGGGTAGTGGGCAGTAGCATCCCCCGATTTTTGAAAGCCTTGTAATTATTATTTTTCGCATTTACTTTCCGCATTTACTTACTGTTTTGTGGATGATTTATTATTTCGCATTGTTGATGGATTTACTGCTTTTTCGCAATACGTGAATCATGCATATAAACTCGAAAAATGACCTAAGTGCAAATATGCGTAACTAAGAAACTACGTTTTCTATAGATGTAATTTATTGTGATCACATAAGATATAAGCAACTTATCCCGGACCCGAATCTCTGTGTCTCGGTGGGCATCCCCTAGACGTTAAGCCTCACAGGACTCTAATTCCTTGAAAGAGCTAATCCAGGTGGCGACTCCACACTAAGAGATGGCGGATTCAGTTTCGAACCGATCTAAAATGTTTTCGCCTTTTTTCTCTTTCAACCTTTTTCCTAGGTCCCAGACCTGGTGCTTTTCTTTTTTTCAAACACCCCGGTGGACCGCGCATCTCATCCCACAAGCTCTCGGCCCATCGCTCCTTGCCGCCCGCTCACAATGGCGACTCCGCTTGGGATTTTTCTAAAACTTGTTTTTTTCAAAGGTTTTAGATTTTGGATAAGTGCCGAAAATTATTGATCACATTATTCCATTTTCTCTTAATTATGACATATTCATAATAACGCATTGTAGTAGAAGAGATTATCCCATAAGTCTAAGGTACCCTTATTACCACGAAGCTTTCTCTTGTACTAATCTGCCTCCCTGAGAAAAGATAGTACTTGAGCAAGTGGAGCAGTTGTTGCCATATCGAATGTACCTCCGTCATTAGAGGCTTGGAGTGTATTTTAGTGCAACAAGAACCTTCTACAACAACAACCCATCTGTAACCTTCATGTAAATAAGCCATAGGCATTTTCCCTAGGGTGTTACCCAAACACGCGATCATGCATCATATTTTCTTGCAGGTGCGCTCCTTAGTATCTTCATGATCCTAAGATGAACCAAACTTAGGATAGAGATTAGCCAAAAACCCCACACGCGGGAGTTATATGGTTGGAAGATACGATGTTGCATGCTATGTGCTATTTGTATATTTTGTCATTGTACAAATGTCATACTAACCACAAATTTTTGTGTAGACACTTGAACACACACACTCATGATATTAAATGTACATATCACGTCATCATCATGATACCACATACACTTAGGCACAGTTGACACTTTAGATTGTGTCACCCTAGGACAACATAAAGCCGCTTATGAAACATACCTTCCTTTTACTACGTGATGTCCACTTGACATCCAGCACTTGGCCCCCAAGGGGGATTGACCTTTCCACCACATTACCCATTAGATGTCCACTCAACGTCCAATTCACAGCCCTTCCGTGGCACACCAAAAGCCCAAACGAAGAAAATACCTACCCAAAACCATTTTCCCACATTAAAGGATATCCCAGTCAAAATCCTAACCTAAGCCCACATGGAGCGAACTTTCTTACCTTGCCAAATCATTAAGGGTATACGCCTCATACCCGAATCATTCGCCCATACTAGGTAATAATTCACGTATCACCACATACAATCAAATAGCGATGACCACATAGGTATCCGAAACTCCACCCTAATTAGGCAAATCATTCTTTAGATAGCCACATACGGTAGTTGTCTTCATTTCATTAGGGTACATCACAATTTGACCTCCTCATTCCATGAAACCTAGTCATAGTACGAAACCTCAAACAATTAACCTGTTACCACGTAGGTAACTTAGTCACCTCACTTACATCATATCTCAAATCCAACCCCCGTTGTTGGATTTTCTTCCCCACATGTTTTCATTTCTTCCCCACCTGTTTGTTTCATATGGATTGACATACATGTTATTTCACATCATGGCATGCTAACCCCTTGTGAATGCAGCCATAACATTAAAAATCTCATGCATTACCCGCATCATGAGTCACGTCATGAATCGTACATGCACAGTCTGATCTTCTACTTGTATATCTTATTTTGGAGAAGGCTTGCTCGCCACCTAGTCCACGTTTCCCCAATTGTGGCCAATCTGGAGGGGGTTCCGTACACTGACTCAAGTGAGGATTCAGGTTCAGAATCATATTCAGTTCAACGCACTGCTATGACTAATCCACGAGAAGAAGGATCAAGAGAGGATCACCCCGTCCTTTTGGAACAAAATTCTCAACAGCCGTCGGTGAGCGCCGAGATTGCAGCTGCCATAAACGCCTTTGCCAACAGCGAACAGCTAGTTACGCTCATTTGTCAACACCTCGGGAGGACCCAGAATGCAGCATCCAACCTGGAGGTCATCCTTAACAATGTTAATCTGACAGGGGGACCTCCTACTTCACTCACGATTCCCCCAACTACCTTTTATTAGTTTGGGGCAGGACAAAGTTAGCTGAATCAAAGTCAGTTTTTTCTTGGAGAAATTATCCAACTAGCATTCGCACCAGGGCCTTCCTACCTAAGAGTGACCCAACATCCTATTCTCAACTAGATTACGTCAGTTGCCTCACAATTCTAGGCACCTCAACTGCCCCACTTTGTAGCATATCCCCAAGGGCAGTATGGCTCTTATCCAAATATAGGAGATGCCATCCTTCAACAACCAGGAATGGTAGAACTGTGGCACCAGTTCTTGGCCATTCACGGTGGCCACCTAAGGAACACATACCCTACGCAACAGACGATGGGAGAAGAGGATAGCTTACCCCTAAACTTCGCAATGCCGCAATTTGAGAAGTACATAGGATCTAGGGACCAGCGCCCTCACTTGACGCTTTATCAGATAGTGATGAGAGTATTAAGGGTCAGCGACCGAATGATGGTTAAGCTCTTCGTCATTACCTTAGGCCACCCAGTTATTTTCTCCTTTGGGTATTGCACATATTTTACGAAAAATGTAATTAATAGGGTAGCGGGCGGTTGCATCCCCCTATTTTTGAAAGCCTTGTAATTATTATTTTCCGCATTTACTTTCCTCATTTACTTAATGTTTTGTGGATGATTTATTATTTCGCATTATGGATGGATTTACTGCTTTTTTGCAATACATGAATCATGCATATAAACTCGAAAAATGACCTAAGTGCAAATATGCGTAACTAAGAAAATATGATTTTTTGTAGATGTAATATATTGTGATCACATAAGAAATAAGCAACTTTTCCCGGACCTGAATCTCTGTGTCTTGGTGGGACGTCCCCCAGACGTTAAGCCTCACAGGACTCTAATTCCTAGAAAGAGCTAATCCGAGTGGTGACTCCACACTAAGAGATGGCAGATTCAGGTTCGAACAGATCTAAAACGTTTTCTCCTTTTTTCTCTTTCAACCTTTTTCCCGGGTCCCAGACCCGGTGCTTTTCTTTTTTTCAAACACCCTGGTGGACCGCGCCTCTCATCCCGCGCGCTCTCGGCCCACCGCTCCGTGTCACCCTCTCGCAGTAATCCAGGTGGCGACTCCACACTAAGAGACAGCGGATTCGGGTTCGAGCTGATCTAAAATGTTTTTGCCTTTTTTCTCTTTCAACTTTTTTCCCGGGTCCCAGACCCTGTGTTTTTGTTTTTTTCAAACACCCCAGTGGACCGCGCCTCTCATCCGGCGCGCTCTCGGCCCACCTTGTCGCCCGCTCACAATGTGATGTCCCTGCTGACATCCGAACCTAAGCCCACACAGGTTGAACTCTTTTCAAAAATCTTACGGTACCAAATCTTCAAGGGTATATGCTTCATACCCGAATCATTCACCCACATGGGGCACTAATTCATGCATCACCACATACCTTCAAATAGCTATGACTATACAAGCATCCAAATCTCTGCCAAAATTGGGTAAAAATAACCAAATCATTTATTAGATATCTACATACATTAGTTGTTTTCATTTCATTAGGGTATGTCACACTGCTTACCCGAAATCAATTTAACCTCCTCATTCCATGAGACCTAGTCATAGTACGAAACCTCAAACTTTTGACCTATTACCACACGGGTAACTTGGTCACCTCACTTACACCACTCATATTACGATGTCACACAGACA
Organism: Euphorbia schlechtendalii; assembly: GCA_949673415.1. Taxonomy (NCBI): domain Eukaryota; kingdom Viridiplantae; phylum Streptophyta; class Magnoliopsida; order Malpighiales; family Euphorbiaceae; genus Euphorbia; species Euphorbia schlechtendalii. Next base: position 13,551 of record CATIWQ010116854.1, on the reverse strand, counting down.
TCGTACAGATCTCAAATCCAACCCCAATTGTTGGATTTTCACTTATTTTTATTTTTTACCTAACGACTAACCTGTTTATTTCAAATGGATTAACAAACATATTATTCATCTCGCATCATAACATGCTAAACTCTTATGAACGTAGCCATAACATTAAACATCTCATGCATTTCTCGCATCATGAGTCATGAATTTCAAATGCATGGTTTGATATTCTACTTGTGTATCAAAGGGGCTTGGAAAAGGTCTGCTCATCGCTTGGTCTGCGTTTCCCCAATCGTGGTCAACCTGGAGGGGGTTCCGTACACTAACTCAAGTAAGGACTCAGGTTCTGATTCAGATTCAATTCAACGTACATCTTTCATGGCCAATCCACAAGAAGAAGGTGCGGGGGAGGATCACCCTGTCCTTACGGGATAAAATTTTCAACAGTCATCGGTGAGCACAAAGATTGCAGCTGCCTTAAATGCCTTTGCCAACAACGAATAACTAGCTATGCTCATTCGCCAACACACCGGGAGAGCTTAGAATGTGGTGACCAGCCCGTAGATCACCCTTAATAATGGCGGTCCAACTAGTTGGCCTGAAATAGGGGGACCTCTTACCTCGCTTGCAGTGCACCCAGACCCTACCCCTTTTTATCAGTTTGGGGCACGACAAAGTTAGAACCAGACTCAGATTGGGCAGCCAGGATATAACTTTGCCAATCCTTCCCAATTCTTCCCGGAATAACTTGAGTAGCTGGCATTTGAACCTGGGCCTTTCTACTAAGGAATGACCCAACAGCATGCTCCAAGGTGGAGTGTGTCAGTTGCTTCAAAATTCCAAACACCTAAATTACCCAATTTTGTGACATATCCCCAGGGGCAATATGGTTTCTATCCAAACACTAGGAACACCATCCTTTAACAACCAGGCATGGCAGAATTGTGGCATCAGTTCTTGGCCACTCACGGTGGTCATCTCATGAAAAGACACCCTGCACAATAGATGATCGAGGATGAAGATAGCTTACCCCCAAACTTCGCAATGCTGTAGTTTGAAAAGTATGTAGGATCTGGTGACCCGTACGCTCACTTAACGCATTATCAGACTATGATGAGAGCATTAAGGGTTAGTGAATGGATCATGGCTAAGTTCTTTATCATCACCTTAGGTCACCCAGTCAATGAATGGTACAGCCACCTTCCACTGGACATAGCCACTGATTGGAATAGCCTTGCTCAGGCTATGATGGGGCATTACGGTTTCAACACTCAGATGGAAACCATGATGCAACATCTAGAGGTTATAAGGTAAGAGCAGGGTGAGAGCTTCAAATCCTATTATGCGTACTAGATGGCCACAGAGGTCAAGCTTCGGGCTTGCTTAACTCTACCGGAGATGATAACTAAGCTTCTAGACGGTGCACTACCATCATGCATGAACAAGTTTGGGTCAGATATCTTTTCAAGCTATCAAGAGGTGTTTGAAAAGGCGGACATGATAGAGCATTTTGAATCCATGGATATGTCCGGGGGGCATTAACACAGAAAGATGATGATGTAATAAATTAGCTTTTAGCTACTTTGCCATTGAGGCTTTTGAATTTTTAAATAAATTGAACTTTATTTACTTGCTAGATATCCTATCAATGACATCACACATTCTCATAAGCATACACATAATGTTTTTAGCACATGTGACACATCATGTAATGAAATTAATTTGGGTATAAATGGATTCCCCACAATTCAAATGATTTGACTCTTGAGAGAAAGTGAGAGACAAACACATGTACTTAGACAACGGGTGATAGCATAAAGACGTAAGATCGATAGAAAGATCTCCAAGCACAAAAGTCCACTGACTCGTAAATCAGTCAATCAAAAGAACGAAGCATGCAAAGATCAAAATGATCAAAGTTAGAATAGGGCTGAAATGACAACAAGGCAAAATAAATTCAAACAACCTATGCAATATCAAAGACACAAAGATGGGGTCAGACCATTGAGTACATCGCATGACTCACCACCATTTGTGGGGCAATCAAGCAATGATTGAAGCCTTAGAAAAGTCAAAATAGATGGCCCAATACCAAAGACACAAAGAAAGAGTCAGATCGTTGAACACGTCAATAACTTCATCACATAGCCCACCAACACTTGTGGGCCAACAACTATATTGTGGAAAGAATGTCATTGAACGGAAATCATTCACCATCGATGGAATCAATCTATCAGATCTGATCTCCAACATATCACCTACCATCGGAGAGTAATTGAACTCAAAAAGGAAATGTTGATGATCAAGACCCATCATCGAATACACCTCAAGCTAGCAAAGTAGCATGAGCACCAACCAATCGATTAGAAATGCTGAACGAGACAACAATTAAAGTCGTGAACATGGATGGTGACTAATCTATTAGATCAATCAAGTCTTACACAATTGCTATCACACATAGGTGAAAGAAATAAATCGATAAAAAGCAGTACAAGCTAAAAAATAAATTTGTAATTAGCCTGCCAATTAACACTCGGTTAGTTGAGAAAAAATTAAGGTCTCTTTTCAAAATAGAAAAAGAACAATCCGTTGAGTTGAAATCCCAAAAAGGGTGGCTTAGGCAAAACTTAGGACATCGAGAGAACCACATTGGTTAGAAAACCTGAAAGGGCTAATCGATGGTAGGAGTCAAATCATTTGAAACATTTATACCCCTGTTAAGTTCATTAATGAATTGCCATTTTTTGTTGAATCTTTATGCATAAGCTTATTTTGATTGCTTGCATGCTAATGGTAGAATATCGCAAGTAAACATCCAAAAAATTAAAAAATAAAGAATAAAGTAAAGAAAAATGAGTCTGTTGGATTGAAAACCTGAAAGGGCAGTCCAGGTAAAAATTAAGACAAGGTTTGATAGATTGAAAACTCACAAGGGCAATCTATGCAGAAATTAGAACCAAAGAAACATCAACTTCATCATCTCATCCTCGGAATGGTATGTGGCATTATATACCTCCAACACCTCAGGCAAACGACTTCCATGCGATCATCGTCGACACGATGCATGATCAATAACTCATCCAGACTCTCCTCAAACCAGATCCAAGCTCTGAACTCGAATAAGATATAACGTATGCATGGTCATCACTCTAAGGGAGTCATCCATGGAATCCCCAACAAGATAAATCCTAGGGGCAATCATGCACCAAAACAAGAGAAGGCACTCCAATGAATGAAGCCCACAACACCTGCAACAGATGAACATACATCATATTATATATGTTGTTCGTCTATAAAATCATGCATTACATTCGGATCATGACATTTACAAGTAAAGACTATGGCAAACTAGGGACAACACTGTCCCGATAAATAAGATTCTCCACCTCCACATGAGGAACCTCCAAGAAAGGTGATGGCCCACTCAAGCCTAAAGTCATCATTGCATCACAAAAGCCTCCTAAAACAACGGAGCGGTCTTCGGGACATCTCCAAATTTTCATTAAACTCATTATTTCATCATGTTTTAATTTTTGATTAAAGGGGTAAAAATTTTTGCCTCGCATAAACTCAATCAAATAATTAAAACATTCATCATAAAATGTTTTAACTTATACCTTCCTCCGATTTCTCACAGGGAACAAGTCAACATCACCTTTGAAACAGATTCAGGCACCTATCCCCAATCATTCCAAGGGGCACACTATAATCGTAGCCAAAGAGGGAAACGGTTGCCTACTATAACAGGGATGCCGTAGAAAGAAATGGTTGACCCGCCCACAAGGAGCACCAAGCACCAAGGGATTCCAAAGAAGGAAATGCACAACCCTATGAAGACACGACACCAGAAAGGAAGGCCCATGTCATAAAAAATCAGGGATAAAGAAATCACCAGCCACACCGGCAGGTATATTCTCAATCCCTTTGCTTTATTTCATGTGATCATACTGGTTATACAACCAGCAATTATCACACGAGGGGTAGCTGTGAGCACGGGATTTTGTACCAGCTCGCGCGTTCAATGATGATGGCTTTTCAGGATTTTTATCCTTGGATCACATAATTTTCCACCGTTCGATGATCTTCAAATGGGAGATCTTCTCGTTAAAAATAATGTTTGGGGCCCTAAATAAATATTTAGGACAATAGAAAATATTTAGAAGCCTCAAAGTGAAAATTTAAAGGCTTATGCTTAAAATATTTTTAGAGGATATAAATATTTATTTAAGGATCCAAAATCACTTAATTAAATCATTTATACATTTAAGAAAATATTTGTATATATATATATATATATATATATATATAATATTTATATATTATTTTAAAAATAAAAAAATAAAAAAATAAAATAGAGGTGGACGAAAGAAAACCCAAAATGGGATTTCTTTGGCCACCCTCGCTGGAATTTCAAATGAGCCCGGGTTCGACGATGGCCCGGACTCTATAAATATCCGGGCCTTTTTGAATTGAAGGGGGCTCGAAATTTTAGAGAAAAACTCTTTTTTTCAGAGGCAAAAACACTGACAAACACTACAAAAATTATTTTCTTTCATTTCTTTGAATAATTCGGATCTAAAACATGTTTGGATTCCCAAACTTTATGATTTTCAAATCAATTTTTTCTATTTCTTTTTCAAAAATCCTTAGATATTCTCAAATCTAAAACAAATTTAGATCTCGAGTCTGATGATATTTTGGATAAATATTTTCTTTCAAATTATTCAAAGATATTCGGATCCAAAAGGCGATTGGATTCAAAATTTTAATAATTTTCAAACTTTTCTCATCTACTTTTCTTTAAATATCCTCAGATATTCTCGGGTTTAAAACAAATTTAAAACCAGAGTCTGATTATCTTTTGGACTTAGGAATATTGTTCATTTCATTTCTTATGTAAATATTATTGTAATAATTCTTCTCCATCTTTATTTCTTTTTGTTTAATAAAAATACATTTGTTAAAATCCCCTCACGAAGGGAATAAAAATTATTCCCGGATAACAGGCCTCACACTTTGCCATGCGGACATTTTCACTAATAAAAATTGATGAACATATGTGTAAATAAAAATCAACCTTTTTTATTTAAAATAATAACTTTAAACCGTCTATGTTTTAATTAGGCCACACGGACCTTCTCAAAATCAAATCGAACATGTGTGCCATATCTCGTACTAACCTTTGTGGATGTAGGTTAGATGTACGTGTAGGATTTTATTTTCCTTCGGGTATTGCAAATATTATTTATGGGAAATGTAATTAATAGAGTAGGCGGGCGGTTGCATCCCCCGAGGTTATGTAACCTTTAATCTTTACGTTTTCGCATTTATTTACCGCTTTGTGTATGGATTTACTACTTTCCGCACATACGTTAAATCATGCATTATAACTTCAAAATGACTTAGGCGTGAATATGCACAATTAAAAAATACGGTTTTCTATAGATGTAATATAATGTGATCCAATGAGAATTAAGAAACTTGTCCTAAACCCGAATCTCTGTGTCTTAGTTGGCCATCCCCCAGATGTTTAGCCTCACATGACTCTAATTCTTGGAAAGAGCTAATCCATGTTGTGACTCCACACTAAGAGACAGCAGATTCATGTTTAACTGATCTAAAAATGGTTTTTCTCTCTCTGCCAAACTTTTCCTGGGTCCACAACCCGTTACCTTTTTAAAACACCCCGGTGGACTGTGCCACTCAATCCGCGCACATTCAACCCATCGCTCCGTGTCATCCGCTCACAACATTCTTTCCCCAATGGTTCCAACGGTAGCAACAAGCCAAAGGTCAACCTTCAAGGGGAAATCATCTCCAAATCGATAATTTGCAAGGGGCACGAAGAAACTAGTTCCTGACGATGCCACACCAAGGACATAGCTTCTAGTCTTCATGAATTATCCATCCCGAGTAGTGCCTAACCACTACCGTTTGCACATGTGATTCTCAACCAAAAGGATAAAGGCACATGTCTAATGTTCTTTCCCCAACAGTTCCAGCGGTAGCAACAAGCAAAAGGTCAACCTTCAAGGGGCAATCATCACCAAACTGATAATTCACAAGGTCCATGGAGAGATTGGTTCCTGACAATGCCACAAAAGGGAAAATGCTTCCAGCCTCCATGAAGTTTCCATCTCAAGTAGTGCCTAACTGCGAGTGGTTAAGTATCATCTCTAAACCCACACTAATCTCATATCAGGATTGATCCCACAAGGGGCACCTTATGAGCATGGGATTTCACTTTTGACTCCTGAGTTCGATGATGAAGTTGTAATTTTTTTCCCTTTGTTAGCTTTCTACATCTTGCAGGGTTCTGAAATTGTCTAGAGAAAATCTGCTTTGTTTCTTTAAGCCTTCCCCAATAAAAAAAGTCCAGCCTGAAGTGCCATGCCAGCAGAACCAAAGTTACACTTTTTGCAAATTTCAATCTAAAAGCCCACACCCCCACATGCTCGGCCATTTTGACTGAAACACAATCTCAGACATCTTACCTAGGATCTCTCACATACTCCTTCGCATGGGAAAGTGATTAAAGCTAAAAAGAAAAAAGTGAAAGTATGGTATATCCTAGGAACTAAGTTGATATTGGATTAAAGAGAGCTCTTTAGGTTTAGAGCTAAGTTTCAGAATAGAGAGGGACTAACTTTCAATCACAAAGGGTGGTAAGAAAAAAGAGAGAAAAGATAAAGAAAAGAGAGAGAAAAGATAAAGAGAGCATGTGAGAGAATTTCTTCTTGTGTTCTTGAGCAAAACACCAAACTTTGATCACCAACACTTGTAATTTCAAGTTAGTTAGATTTAGTCGAGCCTGCATTCAATGGCACAATACACAATGTGCTACACATGTTGTACAAGCGGGTTAATGTGTAAATCATGGAGCTCCCTTTGCTGATCCATGGGTGGGATGTGATTATTCCCATCGCATATTACTTTTTTTCTCCCCTCCTCCTATAAATAAGAGCTCATCTCCTCCTTTCCAACTCACTTCAATTTAGCCTTTCCATAAGTCCCATTAGCTATAACAAACTTAGTTAAAGGGGGGGGGGTGAAAGACTTAAGTTATGTTTACATTTAAATTTTAACTATTTTTAAATTTGTTGATAAGTGCAGTAGGTTTGTTTAGATAATGATATGCAAACAAGATATAAAACTAAACAAATAAGCAAATTGAGCTAAGGCTTAGTTTGACAAACTATGCTAAGTAAGAATACTCAAAAAGCTTTCTAGAAAAACACTTAGCAAAAAATACAAGTTGGGGATATGATACGTGCTTAGTAAATAAGTGTTGAATGAAGTAAAAACATCTAGTTTAAAAGTATCAAATAGTGAATTTTATCATGGTTTAGCCTCTTACCTACGTCTAATCTCTAGATACCTTTTTCTGAGCTTTGATCCACTAATTTAATCTCCTTTAAATGTGTGGAGATTCCTTCACAATGGGTATTACAGCAAATAACTTTCAAGCTAATCTTCAAGCAAGACTACAATACCCTTCTCTATCTCACTATCACTCACAGTTTTTCTAATTTAGAGGATGATTGTTTTTTCGTATAGATCTTATCTAATACAACTTTGAGTGATCTAACTATCTTTGCAAAGAACATAATGAAGACTTGATATAGTTCTTTGTGAGTTGGGAATTTTTGAATTGCTGAGTAAACTAGAGAGGAGATTTTTCACATAGGAAATTCTAGGTGTATTCACTAAGTTTGAACTACTACCTTCTGTCTCTATTTACAAGAAGAGGATGAGGTAGCCGTTGCAAAATTTTCCTTCAACTTGTTCGATCTTTAATTTATCTTCTCGTTTGAACTTTAAGAATCTTCCTATTTGAGACAGATTTGAATCTTTTGATAGACATATTCATAGCTATTGATGCATGAGATTTTCTGTTAATCAGCGAGACTAAATTGTTGAATGATTAACTCGCCAAGTCATGATCTTCAATCTAATTTAGTTTTGTGAAATAGGGAGCATGCTGATATGTGAGATTCTTTAATATATTTGAAGTATGGTAATAGCAAAATTGCGCATTTCATTTCGAAATGCATTGAGATAGTCCATTATTCTTGGAATTTAGCATTGACAAGTCGACATTCTATATTGATAACTTTTCCCTTAGACTACATATTTATTCCCTTTTTATTTGAGTGCCAGATCATCTTTGAAACTTGAAAAGCATAAAACTAGGAATAATTTTTTCTAGGAATAAAGGGTTAAAATCATACAATGTTATCACATAGTATCTCGAAATACTCAGCATAAAGGTGTATAAGACAAGAGCTGAGTTTAATTTTATTATATTATGCTGAGTAACTTAACTCATCAACCAGTGTTAGTAAATTTAACTAAGTCTTTCAAGTCATCAAGACTAGGTGATCTAATCTTAACTAAGCCTAATTACCTCTAATTAAATACTAACTACTGTATTGACTTATAGATTTTTATCCTTCATGTTTTACATAGTAAAAAACTTAAACTCAAGATTGTTGAGGAATCCTTAAGTTAGGTACAACAATATCCTCCATTTTTTAGCGATGGTAAAACATACAATAGCAAGCTATAATTCAATAAGTAAACACTAATAGAGTTTCCTGGAAAGATACAAGGCTCCCCCACATTGAGTGAACTATTGAGATTGACTTAAACTGCCCCATACTTAGAGAATTCTTATTTTTGAGGTAATCTTCAACAGTCAGAATCTTTAGTCGTGTTCTTTATCTTCATAATGTTGTTCATGAGAATTTAACTTGGTGGATAAAAACTTGTAAATTTTTCATTAAGAAAAAAATCAATACATAGGGAGCTTACCCTCTTTCTATAGGAAGAAATGATCTATCTTCTTTTTTTGGATCTCATCTTGATCATCATTAGATTGAGGGCTTCCCATAGGGAGCTTACCCTCTTTCTTTAACATTGGATGGGATGATTAGGATTGAGATTGATGTTGCTTTAGTTATTTCCTAGTAATAAATTTTGTGCTTCATTTAGAGCTTACTTCCGTTCTCCCTTTTGCCTTCGCATCCTGCATGATTTCTTCATAGGCTTCATTGAAAATAGCTATGACTAGTTGAAAGTTCTCAAAAGTACTAGAGATATCTTAGTTTGAAGCTCTACTCTATCATCATCAATTAGATATCCTTGAGAATCAAGTTCATTGAGAAATATTACTATTGAGCGAGCACTCATCATTTCCTTTACACTCATTTGCTAGCACATTTGATGGATAATCCTTAGAATGTTCAATGATTCATCATCCACCATATTTTACTTTAAAAACTCTAAGATTATGTTAATCTTAGGATCCATTGTTGTGTAAGTTAGCACAGTCACCTTGATCGTTCTAGAGTTATCACCATTTCCTTTAACAAACGCCTCTAAGCTATTATGGATAACATTATTATTTATGTGCAGAGGTGGCTCATCCTACTTAATAATAGCTTCTCTTATTTCGTTCAAAGATAGACCATTGATCCCCTTTAAAATCTCTTCACTTGCTTCATTAATTGCTTTTTAAGTGGCTGTATTAGATGCTTAAATAATAACCTCCTTGAATTTTAGTTTAACATCCTTAGTAACCAAGTCTGGCATCTTCACAGTGTTTTCTAGTTGAAGATATATCTTCTCAATCATATTTACCATAATGGTTGCAAGGTTGACTACTGAATTGATCAGGCTCTTCATGTTCTTTTGTTATTCGTTGACCTTGGTAAATAGAATTTTAAAACCCAAGAGGGTATCCTTCCTCAGCTAGTCTTTCTCTTTCCCAAATTTGAAGAATATTGTCTATTCTATTCATCACCTAGTTGCATAAAATTGGAAAGTTCTCTCTTGGCTTCATCCTAAGTAGGTTTCAACTTGGTAAACATGGAATTTCTTTATCGCAACTGATGATGGAATAGTGGAAATTGCATCTTTGAGTCCTGCTACTGAGTCAAAATATCTAATATTGACAATGGTCATGCTTTCAACCATACCTTTGGCACTCTCTTTACCCAAGTGCACCTTAATTAGATGAAGATCAACACGGATCTTCTCAAACTCCTTAAAATAAAGGGTATCCTTGGTAGGAGTAGTTTAGAGGTTGATGGAAGTGGTTGAGCAGGTACAAGAACTTTTTCTATCAATTTCTCTAGAAAAATTGTTCTTGTAATAACAATATCTTGCTCAAAATTAGTCTAGTAATATTTGTGAAATTTCTTTGTAACCTCTCTCAACTATTTATCTATTACTTCCTCTTATACTATATTGGAATCAGTAATGATTTTCTAAATACTAGGAGTTGATGTTCATGATGTAGAGGTAGAAGGAACTTCCTTTTTCATCATTGCATATTTAGACTGAGTGTAGCTATCAACAATATAACCTTGTTGAGCGTAGTTCTCAATAGATAGACTAAACAAAGCGTAGTTCTTAGTTGATACCCTCTCATAAACTAGGGTTAGCATTTTTTTGTCAAAAAGAGGAGGAGTAGAATTGGTGGTTTGGGTTTGAATTAGATTGGTAGTTGATTTGGTTGGTGGAAGAAAGGTTTCAATGTTTGAAGGTTGAGATGGAGAAGGGTTATTTTGGTCAGAAGGAGGAGGTGCTTAAGTAGAGGTGGTAGTATTGCCTTGATTAGGATAATTATTATTTTTTGATGGAGAATCGGATGGTTCAGAGATGTAGGAAAAAGGAGATATAGGTCTAGAACTTACATTAGAGAATGGAGAATTTGTTGTTTATAATCAAGGACAACTTCTTGGTTGTCCTCTTGAGTTTTCTCAACAACTTATCCCTCTACTATTGACTTACTAGCCTCTACTATATTAACATCCTTGGCTAAATTTACTTTAGGTTGTAGAGCTAAGCTGAGACTTTCACTTCCTCAACAACCTTTTTGTTACTTCAGCATTCTCAACAACAACTTTGTTCTCATCCTTAAAGTAGGAAATGTTCTTTGCTAAGGATTCTGCATTTGTTGATGCCCTTCTAGTCAAGGCTGACCTTTTTCTCTTCACAAGCTCAAATTGAAGAGCTTCATGTTGATGGTTAATTAAGGTAGTACTTGAACATGCGAACTTGCACGGTGAAATTTAAAAACTTAAAATTAATCCTAAAGGATCTCCTAAGCATGCCATGATTGATATAATCTAAGATGAAACATTCCACAGATGCTAATAGGTTAATAAAACTTAATAAAAGAAACCTAGTATCTAAGTTAAGAGCATTACTAGTGGATGCATACCTTTCCCCTTGGTACATCGCTCCCTTACAATCAGATAGCACTCCATTGGCACAAAAATCCAAACCAAGATAACCTCTATGATTAGTCCACATAGACCCTAACCCACCAAAACCTTGCTATGAGCGGATGACACGGAGCGGTGGGCCAAGAGCCCGCGGGATGAGAGGCGCGGTCCGCCGGGGTGTTTGAAAAAAAAGAAAAGCACCGGGTCTGGGACCTGGGAAAAAGGTTGAAGAAGAAAAAGGCGAAAATGTTTTATATCGGTACAAACCCGAATCCGCCGTCTCTTAGTGTGGAGTCGCCACTTGGATTAACTCTTTCTAGGAATTAGATTCCTGAGAGGCTTAATGTCCGGGGGACGGGCCACCAAGACACAGAGATTCAGGTCCGGGATAAGTTGCTTATTTCTTATGTGATGACATTATATTACATCTACAGAAAACCGTATTTTCTTAGTTATGCATATTCGCACTTAGGTCGTTTTTCGAGTTTACATGCATGATTCACGTATAGAAAAAGCAGTAAATCCATCCACAATGCGAAATAATAAATCATCCATAAAACAGTAAGTAAATGCGAAAAGTAAATGTGGAAAATAATAATTACAAGGCTTTCAAAAATCAGGGGATGCAACCGCCCGCTACCCTATTAATTACATTTTCCGTAAAATATGTGCAATACCCGAAGGAAAAAATAAAAGCCTAAACATACATCTAACCTACATCCACAAAGGTTAGCACAGGGGATATATCATGTCTGCTCGATTTGATTTTAGCGAGGCCCGCGTGGCCTAATTAAAAACACCGGTGATTTTAAAGTTATTAATTTAAATAAAACCGTTCATATTATTAACAGATTGGTTGGTCAATTTTAATTAATGAAAATGATCACATGACAAAAGGTGAGGTCTGTTATCCGGGAATAATTTTAATTCCCTTCGTTGGGGTATTCTAATACAAAAATTAAAAAGAAATGAAAGAAGAAGAGAATTACAATATTTACAATAAAATAAAATAATTCCTAGGTTCACATATAGAAAGAAATTAAAAAGAAAAAAAGAGGAGTACGAAATAAGCTGCTCTAGGAACTCAAAGGCTTTACCCTTCTGGAGTGAATCCACTTCGGCTTGTCCGTTCGATTCCCGGGAGCGTTCCTTGTTCGTTTTTGTAGTTTAGGTGAAAAGGTTGATGTAAAAGTCCAAAAAAAATCTTCGTTTAATTCTTGGATTTTTAGTGTAATTTACTTGGAAAAAAAATTGGTTGGTTGGAAAATAAAGTGTTTATTTTTCCACATGATAATCAGACTCGGGTTTTAAATTGGTTTTAGACTCAAGAATATCTGAGGATTTAAGAAGAAAAGATGAAGAAATTTTATAAAACGATGAAGAAATTTGAGTAATAGATGAAGAAATTTGGGATCCAAAAGTGTTTTGGATAAAAAAAAAGAAGAAAGTAAGAAATATTGTTTATATTTTTTTATCTGAAAGAGAGTATTTTTCTCTCTGAATTTTTGAGCCCCGTGTATTGAAAAAGACCCGACTATTTATAGAAAAAAGTCTCGAAAAATCCAAAATAGGAAAAGGTCTGGAGAGGGGAAGCCTCGCTAGGGGAGGCTTGGAGAACTCGCTAGAATGTCTGGTGAGGCTCGCCAAGGTCTGGCGAGCCTTGCCTGAGTTCTGGCGAGCTCGCCAGCATTCTGGCGATGCTCGCCAGAAACCTAGCGAGCTCGCCAGGGCATGGCGAGGTTCGCCAGGTTGTTGGCGAACCTCACCAGGCCCCTGGCGAGGTTGGCCATCCCTCTGGCGAGTCGCGCCTCATCGATTATAGGTGAGGCGGGTTCCGGATTTAGCTTTCGGTTACGTTTTCAAATTTTTTTTATGTATATTTATATTTTTTTAGTTAATTTTCTGAATTAAAGTCCTTTTAAATTCAGAGATGAGGAAAACTCCCAAATGAAGATCATCGGACGGTCGAAAATTGTGTGATTCGAGGATGAATTACCCAAAAAGCCATCATCATTGAACGTGTTAGCTGGTACAGAAAATCCCGTGCTCACAGCTGCCCCTCGTATGATAATTACTGGTTGTATAACCAGTATTATCACAAGAAAAGAGCGAAGGGATTGAGAATATACCTGACCGGTGCGGTTGGTGACTTCTTGTTCCCTATTGGTGATAACGTAGGCTTTCGTTTCTGGCGCTGTGTCTTCTTAGGGTTGTCCGTTTCTCTCTTCAGAATCCCTTAGGTACTGGATGCCCCTTGTGGGCGGGTCAAACATTTCTTTCGGTGATGTCCCTGTTGTAGTCTGTAACTATTTCATGATACTGTTTCTTTCTT
>CATIWQ010116834.1:0-10126 GCA_949673415.1 Euphorbia schlechtendalii | reverse complement strand
ATATATATTTATATATTTTATGTCTTCTATAGTCTGTTTATACATATATCTATTAATCTGTCTATCATCCAAACCCTTCAATCAAAATTACCTATTTTCATTTACCTCGTAACTCTAGTTGGTCTTTAGAACCGAATCCCTTCCCTGTGGGAGTGATATCTTTTAAAACTACATCGAAACTGTATACTTACAGTGGTCACCTTTTTATATTTAGATAAGCGGTATTAACAACGCCTGTTCGTATTTTGAACTTTTATCTTATCGGTAGAGAAGTGGGGAACAAGGTTTTTGGCTTCATCACCGAATATAAGCTCTCTAAATTAGTAAAGTCAAAATCTTGCGATCACGAACATACCCTCATTTTTGCGGGATGTCCACTCAACGTCCAACCCTTAGCCCGTACAGGGCGAACATACCTTTACACCTAAATTTTTACGCGATGTCCACTTGACATTCGACACTTAGCCCACACAAGACAATAACATATCCCACAAATTACCTGTGTGATGTCCACTTGACATCCAACTCATAGCCCACAAGGGGAAACCACACATACCACATAGCCCAAATAGGGAAAATACCTACCTAAACCATTTTTTTCCACATCATGTGATGTCCCTGCTGACATCTGAACCTAAGCCCACACGAGGCAAATAACCAAATCATTCATTTAATAGCTACATCTGTGGTTATTGTCATTTTATCAGGGTATCTCACATTGCTTACCCAGAATCAATTTGACCTCCTCATTCCATGAGATCTATCACAGTACAAAATCTCAAACTATTTACCTATTACCACACTAGTAATTTGGTCACCTCATTTACACCACTAATGCAGTGATGTCACACAGACATCGTACAGATTTCAAATCCATCCTTAAGGGTTGGATTTTCCTTTTCACCTATTTTCATTTTATCTAATGACTAACCCCGTTTATTTCCAATGAATTGATAAACATATTATCTATTTTGTATTAAGGCACGTTAACCGTTTGTGAATGCAACCATAACATTGACATCTCATGCATTTTTCACATAATTGCATCATGTATCTTACATGCACGGTCTAATCCTATGCTCATGTATCTTAGCTTGGAAAAGGCCTATTCATCGCTTGGTCCGCATTTCTCCGATCATGGACAATCTAGAGGGGGTTCCACACACTGACTCAAGTAAAGACTCGGGTTCGAATTCAGATTCAGTTCAGCGTACATCTTTCAATTTTGATAGGATGACCTATCCATGAGATGAAGCTACAAGGGAGGGTCACCCCTTTCTTATGGGACAAGGTTCTCAACAAATAAATCAGTCATCGGTGAGCACCGAGATTGCAGCTACCCTGAATGCCTTCGCAAATAGCAACCAACTGGCATCGCTTCTCCGTCGATGCATCGGGAGGGTTTAGAATCTAATGTCTAGCCCAGAGGTCACCCTTAATAATGGCAGTCAAACTAGTCAGCCTAGAATAGGGGGACCTTCTACCTCACGTACGGTGCACCCAGCTCCTACAACTATGTACCAGTTTAGGGTGTGAAAAAGTCAGCTTGGCCAGCAATGTTCACACCAGGACCTTTTTATCAAGGAGTGGCCCAACAATCCATTCCTAATTAGAGTGCACCATTTGCCTCATAATTCCCTACTACCCCTTAGCTCCCCAATTTTATGGCATTTCCCCAGGGGTAATATGGCTTCTATCCAAGCACTAGGAACACCATCCTCCAATAGCCAGGTATGATGGAATTATGGCAATGGTTCTTGGCCACTCATGGTGGTCATCTAATGAACACATACTTTGCGATGCCATAGTTTGAAAAGTATGTAGGCTCTGGAGACCTGCATGTTTATTTAAAGCATTACCAAATAGTGATGAGGGCATTAAGGATCAACGAACAGATGATGGCTAAACTCTTCATCTTCACCTTGGGACACCCGGTCAATGAATGATACAGTCACCTTCTACTGGACGTAGCTACTGATTGGAATAGTCTTGCTCAAGCTATGATGGGGCATTATAGTTCCAACACTCAAATGGAAACCATGATGCAAAATATGGAGGCTATAAGGCAAGAGAAGGGCGAGAGCTTCAAATCTTATTATGGGTTTTGGATGGCCACACAAATAAGGCTTTAGTCATGCTTAACTCTACCGAAGATGATAACCAACCTTCTGGATGGCCCACTGTCATCCTACAGAAACAAGCTTGGGTCGGATATCTTTTCAAGCTATCAAGAACTGTTTGAGAAGGTAGATAGGATGGACCACTTAGAATCCATGGACAAACCTGCTAAAGGGCACTAATACAAGAAGATGACTGCAAGATGATGTAATAAATTAGCTTGTAGCAATTTTGCCTATGAGGCTTTCGACATATGAGGCTGAATAAATTGAACTTTATTTACTTGCTTGATATTCTATTAATTGACATCACACATGATCATAAACATATACATAATATTTTTTTAGCATACGTGACACATCATGAAATCTTACTTTCTTTCTGGCGAGACCCCTTACCAGAAAAATCTTACATTTTTTGGATTTTCCAGGATTTTCCTATAAATAGTTGGGTCATTTTCGATAATCAGGGGGCTGAAATTATCAGACAAAAATATAGCTTTTAGAACGACTTCGAATTCCAAGAATAAAACGAACAATTTTTAGACTTTCTACTACAACATTTTTACCTAAACAAAAAGACGAGGAGGATTTCTCAAGGACCGATCGGATTTCTTCGAAGTGGATTCGTTTAGTAAGGGTAAGCCTTTGAGTTCCTAGAACTGCAATCCCCATGTTTTTAGTGTTTAATTTCTTCTGTGAATCTAGGATTTTAATTAATTTTATTTTATTTCAATTGTTGTAATTCTTCTTCATTTTTTTCTTCATTAAAAGGAGATGTATGTTAGAACACCCCCACACCGGGAATAATACATATTCCCGGATAACAGACCTCACCTTTTGCCATGCAAGCGTTTTCATTAATTAAAATAAGCAACCAATGTGCTAATAAAATGGACAGTTTTATTTAAATAACAAACACAATATCGTGATTGATTTTTTTAGGCCACACGGGCCTCTATAAATCCGAAATCGAACATACGTGCTATCCCCTGTGCTAACCTTTGTTGATGTAGGTAGATTAGGATTAGATGTATGTTTAGGATTTTAATTTTCCTTCGGGTATCGCAATTTCAATTTTTGGGAAATGTAATTAATAGGTTAGCGGGCGGTTGCATCCCCTGATTTTTGAAGCCTTGTAATTTTCATTTACTTACTGTTTCGTGGATGAATTATTTTTCCACTTTGTGAATGATTTATTATTTTGTAATATGTGAATCATGCATCTAAACTCCAAAAATAACCTAAGAGCGAATATGCACAATTAAAAGAATACGGATTTCTGTAGACGTAATTTAATGTGATCCAATGAGAAATAAGCAACTTATCTCGGACTCGAATCTCTATGTCTTGGTGGGCCGTCCCCTGGACGTTAAGCCTCACAGGACTCTAATTCCTGGAAAGAGCTAATCTAGGTGGCGACTCCACACTAAGATTCGGTGGATTGGGGTTCGAATCGATCTTAAATGTTTTTCACCTTTTTCTCTTTCAACCTTTTTCCGGGTCCCCGACCCGGTGTACCTTTTTTCAAACACCCCGGTGGATCGCACCTATGAAATTGCGTGCTCTCGGCCTACTACTCCGTGTTGCCTGCTCACAGTGGCGACTCTGCTGGGGATTTTTTAGAAAACTTGTTTTTTAAAGGTTTTAGATTTTGGATAAGAGTCGAAAATTATTGATCACATTATTCCGTTTTCTTTTAATTTTGACATATTCATTATAACGCATTGCAGTAGAAGGGATTAGCCCATAAGTCTAAGGTACCCCTATTATCACGAAACTTTCTCTTGTACTAATCTACCTCCCTGAGAAAAGATAGTACTTGAGCGAGTGGAGCACTTGTTGCCATATCGCATGTACCTCCCTCGTTAGATACTATTTGGGGAGAGGCTTGGAGTGTATTTCAGTGTAACAAGAACCTTTTACATCAGCAACCCATTTTTAAACCCCCATGTAAATAAGCCATAGGCATTTTCCCTAGGGTGTTACCCAAACACGTGATCATGCATTATATTTTCTTGCAGGTGCGCTCCTTTGTACCCTCGCGGTACTAAGATGAACCCAACTTAGGATATAGACTAGCCAAAAACCCTATGCGCGGGAGTTGTATGGTTGGAAGAAAGATATTGTGTGCTATGTGGTAAGTGTTTAGCGCTTTCTGATTCGTTATGCATTGTACAAATGTGCCATGCTAACCACAAACTTTCATGCAGACACTTAAAAGCACACACTCATGATACTAAAACATGGTTTGATGTCAATTATACGTAGGAACTTAGTCAACACTCGAGATCGTATCACCTTAGGATGACCTGAAACTAACTAGAATCATGCTACATCACTTTCCCACATTTTTTGCGTAAGATGAACTTACCCGGCATGATGCCCATTTGGCATCTGAATTACCGTCCTTCTAGGGCAACCGTATACACCAAAAGCCCACCTTAGGTAAACTTGAACACAAAGGATATCCCAGTTGATGTCCTAACCCAAGCACTTGTAAGGCGAACTTTTCTTCATGCATCACTACATACCTTTAGTGATGATGTCTACTGACATCTAAGACTTTGGCCTGATAGGGGCAAAACGACTAAAACATTCATTTATGTGTTACTTATGATATTTTTCTCCATACATTTAGGGAATACCTTACACTAGAGTACGTCACACAACCTACTCACACATGAAGAGAGCTAGCTCTTGAACCTTTGACCTATCACCACATGGGTTATTAGGTCACTTCATTATATCATACCACTATACATTGTCCCAAGGATAGGATACAAATCTCAAAACCAATGGACCTTCATTCATCACATGGACTAACGATTCTGTTCTTTTTTATGTGTAATTTTATCTTACGTCATGGCACGCTAACCCTTTTTCTGCAGCCATAAAATTAAGCATTTCACACATCAATCACGCATCATGATCTTACATGCATTCCCTAACAATCTCCGTGTGTATGTCAGCTAGGAAGAAGCCACTTCTTCAGAAAACTTGGAACAGGGCTTCTGACTGGCTGATCCGTCTATCTCCAGTCACGGCTCATCAGGAAGGAGTTCCATACACCGACTCTAGTTCAGATTCAGATCAAGACACTTCTCGCAGTTTCTGCAACATGTCTAATTAGCAGGAAGAGAATGTGATCAGCGAATAGACTCTTGGGGTAGGTCAGACCTCCCAGGCCAACCAATCGTCAGTGAGCACCGAGATTGCTGCAGCTATGAACGCTTTTGCCAATAGTGACCGGTTTTTGTCAATCTTCAATCATCACGTTAGAACTGGGCAGCCCAAGTAGAGGGCGAGTGATGTGGTTCCGAATGCTAGCAGCACAACTCTAACAAGCAGACCTTCAGTGTTCCCAAGTGCTGGCATAATCACCCCTGCGCTTTATCAAGGGTAACCACGTCATGTTACTTCGGACTAAGGGTAATGGGGTCTTCGGAAATTAGGCCCTCTTATAGTGACATTTCTTTTACTCAAGGGGTGGCTCAACCCACCATGCCCAATTGGGGTGGACCTTCTCATACATTTCAGGGTCCGGGGCAATACAACCCAAGTTCACAGTATGGGGATTTCTCGGAGACCCCAAACAGTATCCTCCAATAGCCTGGAATGGTTAAACTCTGGAAACAGTTCTTAGTCACTCATGTGTAGGGGCAAAAAGTGAAGCAACCGACAGTATAGTCAAAGAGGCAGGAGAAGGTAGCCACTGTCAGGTTGCCAAAGGAAGAATATCATGGCATCTCACCATATGTTGCTAATTTGGGATTCCTGTTCACTAATTTATGTGAACTCAATCAACTGAAAAGCTTGAAGATGCATGTACCTCCCAAGCCTGAAGAGAAGGATAATTACTATCATTATCATGTGTCCATGAGTCACCGCACAAATAACTGCAAGGAGTTGCTAAAAGCTATTCAGAAACTGGTGGCTGATAAGGTCATCCATGAGCCTGCCCTCAAGACCAACCCCTTGCCAAAGTTTGAAGCAAGAGTGGGAATGATTGCCTCTGGGCTAAAAAGGGGAAAGGTCATGAAATGCATGTCCCAGGGACTTGTAGAATTTGTGTTGATAGTTGGGTCGGGAAGCGACCCTAATCAAGTATTGGAGATGTTGGAGGAGGAATCGAACCGTCGAGGGTGCGAAGGTAAAATTGAAGCTGTTGAGATCAATCTTGCCGGAATGCCAATGTTTACCGGCCAGAAACCCACATCGCTCCGTGTAGGAAGGGACATCTCTGGGAAAGTGGACCTTTCAATGGAAGTCTCGGTAAGCAAGGGTGAACAGTACGTAATGGCAATCGAGTTAGGAATGAATCTAGATAATGTGATGGAAATACTTGAGTCTGATTCAAGAAGTCAAGCAAGAAGAGAACGAGAGGAAGTCCCAAGGGCCAGCTTCAGCTTGGCTGGAATGACAATATTTAATGGAGATGAGGCACCCTCTACTCATCTATCTAAGTTTTACATCCTGTGTCAAGCACAGGGTCTTTCATAGAGTATGATAGCTGCATTGTTCCCATGCTCGCTAACAGGAGTAGCAAGCCAATGGTATTATATGCAGCCAGAGGAGGTTAAGGCTAACTGGAGGTACATCGCTGTAGAATTCTAGACTGATTTTGTATTCTTAGAACCCCCAGGAAAGGCCATGCAAGATCTGCTGGCGTGCAGGCAAAGACGGGGAGAATCGCTCACCAGCTATATACTACGGTGGATGCTTATATATCTGGTACTGGCACTAAGACCATCTGAGCCTTCTATGGTACAGCTGATAATAGGGAGAGCACAAGAATGGTACCGCTACCATCTAGAGAGGAGGCATGTGCCAGATTTTGATGAACTATCATACCATGCACATCACCTAGATAGAGAGCTCTCTTCTAGGCACCGTAATGTGGTGGAGATAGGGATACACACCAATTCTCACCATGTTATCTCGTTCCAATATGGAAGTAAACATAGTAAATGATGAAAGTGGAAGAGGAGATCCACTGGAAGAATTATTCTTTGCAGAGGAAGTAGACCTTACCACTGACGCACCTGCTGCTGCATCAACTGAAGCCCCTCCCCCTGTGGAGGCGGAAATAGATGATGTAATTATGAATATTTCTGATGTTTTTGACAATTTTTCCTATGAAGCCCATTCAATGAAGTACAGCAATTTTGCTTACTTGTTTGATGTTCTGCCTGACAGCACCATGCATTCATACGATCATACACATAACATCTTTAACATTCATGACACATCATTAAATGAAATTAATTTGGGTACAAATGAGTCACAAAAAATGATGACAATTTCCAATGATTTGAATCCTGAAGAAAAAAGAGATATCACAAATGTACTTAAATGGCACATGGCAGCGTTTGCTTGGTCATATGAGGACATGCCTGGAGTGGATAAATAGATCACGGAACACCGTATCCCAACTGACCCTCGAATCAAGCCAATAAAACATAAGCTATGTCGCTTAAGGCCTGAATGGGAAGAAAAGGTTAAGATTGAACTGGCGAAGCAAATTGAAGCTAAATTCTTAAAAGTGGTTGAATACCCGACGTGGCTAGCCAACATTGTCCCAGTAGCAAAGAAGGATGGCAAGGTCAGAGTCTGCGTGGATTTCACGGATCTGAACAAGGCCTCCCCAAAGGATGATTTCCCCCTACCCCACATTGATGTACTGGTCGACAACACAGCAAGGGCAGCTATGTATTCCTTCATGGATGGCTTCTCAGGCTATAACCAAATATTAATGGCAATAACCGACAAGATCAAGACAGCATTCATCACTAAATGGGGCGTATACTGCTACAAGGTAATGCCATTTGGTTTGAAAAATGCTGGTGTAACATATCAACAGGCCATCACAACCCTCCTACATGATATGATCCACAAGGAGGTGGAAGTTTATGTAGATGACATACTTGTGAAGTCCAACACCAGGGAGGAGCACCCAGCTATCCTAGACAAGTTTCTCACCAGAATCAAGAAATACAATCTTCGCTTGAACCCCAAAAAGTGCGTATTTAGGGTTACATCAAGGAAACTCCTAGGGCATATAGTCAGCCAAAAAGGAATTGAGATGGATCTTGATAAAAGCAAAGCCATTAGGGATATGCCCACGTTGAAAACTAAGAAAGAAGTCCGATCTTTTCTGGGGTCTCTACAGTATGTAAGCAGATTCATCACCAGACTCACTACCATCTGCGAGTCAATCTTCAAACTACTACGAAATGACCAACCAGTAGTTTGGAATGACCAGTGCCAAGTAACATTTGGCAAAATCAAACAATACTTGTTAAGCCCACCCGTCCACCGCCCACCAGAACCTGGAAAGCCCTTGATTCTATACCTAGCAATTGAGGAGTCATCGATTGGAGCCATGCTGGTGCAAGAACATGAAGACAAAAGTGAACATGCAGTTTATTATTTGAGCAAGAAATTACTCAAGTATGAGTCACGCTACACCTTGGTGGAGAAAATATGCACAACGATGGTTTGGTTGACAAAGAAGCTGCGTCATTACTTCCAATCTTACCGAATAAAAGCCGTCATGAAGATAGACCTGATGAAGTACTTATGCCAGTCACCAACACAAGCTGGAAAACTCTCACGATGGCTATTGCTATTATTTGAATTCGACATCAAATATGTGACCAAAAAAGTCATTAATGGATGAGCGGTCGCTGAATTTTTGGCAAATCAACCCTTAGACTCTGATTACATTGAAAATCTAGAGTTTCTAGATGAGCAACTAGCGTTGATAGAGGATGCAGGTACAGAGTGGAAAATGTTCTTCGATGGTGCAATGAACAGAAACGGAGTCGACCTAGGTGTTGTATTGATAACACCACAAAATGAAGTTATACCCCTTTCCAAATGATTGGAATTCCCAGTAACAAACAACGGGGCAGAATATGAAGCTTGCCTATTTGGATTAGAAGCACTTTGAAAGGCATGGGCAAAAGAAGTATTGGTGGTTGGAGACTTAGCCCTGGTTATTAAACAAGTCACTAGCGACTTGGAAATAAGAGA
Source organism: Euphorbia schlechtendalii (assembly GCA_949673415.1). Classification (NCBI taxonomy): domain Eukaryota; kingdom Viridiplantae; phylum Streptophyta; class Magnoliopsida; order Malpighiales; family Euphorbiaceae; genus Euphorbia; species Euphorbia schlechtendalii. Next base: position 971 of record CATIWQ010116834.1, on the reverse strand, counting down.
AGAATCACTCCGTCCCTATGTGGAAGCAGTATGGAAAATCTCACTAAAATTTTCCAAATGCATCTTCAAACACGTGCCCAGGGATGAAAACCAAATGGCAGATGCACTCGCTACACTAGCACAAATGTGGAGAGGCCCTAGAACTCAGTCAATCAAGCCTGTTGTACTACAAACATCCAAAGAACCCTTCTACTGTCGCCTAGTGAAAACGGAGGATCAACAAGCTATCAGGAATTGGTCTTTCGACATCGTCAAATTTTTATAAATCGAGGAATACCTAGAAGGCGCAACAGACTCTGAAAGAACCTCATTGTGGTGATTAGCAACTTAGTTTCATCTAGTAGAAAGGGACCTGTTCAAATGAACATCAAGAGGAATGCTGCTGAGATGTCTCACAGAATAGGAGGCACTGTTGGTAATGGGACAGATGCACGCGGGAGATTGCAGTCCACACATGAATGGGATAGCACTGGCTAAGAAAATGCAACGCCAGGGATATATTGGACAACAATGGTCACAGACTGCATATCGAAAATACGAAAGTGCCATGAGTGCTAGATATACGGTAACATTAGCCATCTACCCCCATCCGAACTCCATAGCTTATCTACTCCTTGGCCATTCTCAGCGTGGGGCATCGACATTATTGATGAGATTCAGCCAAACTAGAATAATAGACATCGATTCATTATAGTAGCAGTCGACTACTTTTCAAAATGGGTGGAAGCCGAATCTTACACCAACTTCAATGCTAAGAAGATGACCAAGTTCATTAAAAAGCATATATTCGCCCGATATGGCATCCCACATCACATTGTATCAGATAATGGGGTTCAATTCCAAGGAGCCACATCAGACCTAATGAGGAAATATAGGATTGAGCACCATCAGTCATCATCATACAGGCCACAAGCTAAAGGAGCAGTAGAGGTAACCAACAAAGCGATTAAGAAATTCTTGAGCAAGATGGT